>BGNK01004324.1:0-39105 GCA_003297005.1 Symbiodinium sp. clade A Y106
AAACACATCATCATCCCCATGTCATACCAACCCCTTTGTCCCTCTAATTGGTTTAACCAAATATTTCTGGTCTTGCACAAATGACCAAAAATAAGAACGCCACAGGAGGGTACAGGTATAGTCATGAAAAGAGTAATCTTAACTATAATAATAACACTAGTACTAGGGATATAATGATGATAGTTTTGTCACCCACATGGCACGCCAGTGACAGCTCCGCGGGGGACTATAATGATGACAACAGTAGCAATTATACTAATATAATTACTAGTGATAGTTGCAGCGCTGGGCTTGGGAACTCCGAGGCTTTTCAAGCATCAGACTTCGAGAGCATCGTAGTGAACTCGGCCTCCATATAGGAGTCTCACGGGCTCGAACTCTTCAGCTTCCCCGAAAGATGCAATTCGCAGGAAATGGTCCGATCTTCGTTCAAAGATGTCCACCCGAATGCGATGCAGCTTGGCGCACAGAGCGATTTCCATGGCACCACCCCAGCGAGAACCCTCCCTCATGGAGAGGGCATAGGCCTTTGGATCTTTTCCTGAATCCCAAAGGACCCAGTCGGCGATAGGGTTCCCAGCAACTTCCTCCTGCGGGTGGGCCGCAATGTAGTCCGCGATCTCGGCCCGGAGGGCGGAAGCGCCCAAAGGGCCCTTCTTCAGGCCATGGCTCAAGGAGTGAAAGAGGCAGGAACCATCTCCGGGCTGTGGCAAAACCCGGACAGACTTTGGCAACTTTTCCGATGCCGCCTCCTCGGCCGCCTCCTCTACGCCCTCTACGCTTCCCTTTTGGTAGTTCTCGTAAGCATCCTTGTGCTCGTCCCGGGGCTTCTTGAAGTGCGGGCAATCATCCGTGGCATGTGGCCCGTCGCACTTATCGCAGGGACCGTTGGGCTTTGCAACTGGCTTCACGGGTTTGCCTGCTGCAGGCGCTGTCGGCGCCAGCGCTGCGAGCAAAGCCTTTTGGGGCTCTTGGACCTTGTCGCGAGCAGGCAGACCTGTCGATTTCTCTAAGCTCTTTTCGGCGGCTTCTCGCGCTAGCTGAAGAGCCTTTGCCTCCGCTTCCGCCAGGGCCAGCCGCTTCTTCTCCTCTTGCATCTCGCGCTCCAGTCGTTCCTGCTCCATCGCCTCCATCCTCTCACGCTCTTTCTTGGACTCCTCTTCGCGAAGTCGGGCCTGCTCCCGCTCGTTCTGCTCGTCCTGAGACTCCTTGTGGTCCTTCTCCTTGGACTCCTCCTCTGTGCTGAGACGGAAGGTCACGGTGTACTTCGCGGACTTCTGAGCAGTGGAGAGTGCGGCCGGAACCTCCTCTGCGGGCACACGCTGGCCACAAACTGCTACAATGCGCCACCCTCGATGGATCTTGCTGGACTGGCTGCTGGTCACAGCATTCCCTGAACGACCACCCACCTTGAAAGGCGGCGCCTGGGGTAGGCCTCGGAGCTCCACTACGACATCTTTATTGGCGATTTTGGCTAGGGAAGGTGTTAAGCTGACTGCCGCCCCTGCTCGCACGGATGCACGCTTCTGCGACGCGTCCGGGCCCTGCAAAGCAATGGCTTGACCAACTAAGCTTGGCAGTCCCACCACGCGACCAGACAGCTCAGCCGGAGCAGCAGCTCTTTGTGCCATGCGAGCGATGAGATACCCTGACCATGTCTTCAGTGTGAGCACGGCCGGGTGAGTTCCTATTTTGCGCCGTATTTAGTCTGCACATAGTCTGCATGCTTCCATCCATGCTGCACCCTCGTTGCCAGCATGCAGCACGTAGAAGTGTTAGGCTAGCTGCTAGCTGGCGCCATGACAAAACTCTTTTCGTCTAGTTAGCTTGCTTCTGCTGTGGTCTACGGCTTTGACGGGGCTGGTCCAAGCAGAGCCCGAACAGGAAAAACGATATGGTGCGAACATCAAGCAAGCCGTCTCACATCCTCTCACTTTGCAACATGCAAATGCAGGTGTGCTTTCCTTCTATCGGATCTGATCCCAGATAAAGCTGGGCTACCACACCAGTTTGTTGGAGGACCTCCGGCTGCAGGCGGGGGCGCATAGCCATATGCAGGTGGGGCGGCATGCGCTGGGCCTGGTGCGGGCGCGGTGAAGTTGGGAGGAGGGTACGGTGCCGGAGCCTCTGGCACGGGTGCTGCGGACTTCGCCCAGTGGCGGTAGTCAGAATCATTGCTGGGCGCCATGGGCTGCGGTGGCATGCCCTGTGGAGCACCGTAGTGAGGGGGTGGCGCGGGAGCTGGCTTTGGGTAAGCCAGGTGTGGTGGAGGCCATGCCTCATGCCTGGGTGGGAAGTAGCCAGGCGGCGGTGGATAAGACGGATAGCCGGGTGGTGGCGGATGATGGGGTGGGGCGTGGGCAGCATGGGGCGGTGCGTGCGGGGGCGCGTGAGCGTGGGGTGGTGCGTGCCCGGGGCGAGGAGGTGGGTGGGTGTAGGGATATGCTGGAGGTGGACCGGGAGCTCCTTGAGGCTGCCAGGGAGAAGCTTGCGGCGCTTGGGGATAGGCAGGAGGTGCGCCAGGCGGCGGAGGTCCAGGCGGACGCATACCGCTTGGAGTCCATGGCCCCGGAGCCGGAGCCGCGTTCCAAGGCTGGTGCTCGGCTTTTTGTTCGGCTTTTTCTTCGTGTTTTTGTGCCTTCGAGTCAGGCTTCCAGGCCTGCCCTGGCGAAAGCGGCGCTGCCTCGCCGTTGCCCTCATGTTCGGGTCGGTGTTCAGGCTTGGGGCTCTGTGCGCGGCTCTCCTTTGCTTTCTTAGCTTTCTTCCGCTCCTCCTTCGCCTCCTTCTCCTTTTTCTTCTTCTTCTTTGGGCGCGACTTGGAGCGTGAGGCAGAGTCAGAGCTAATGGACCTCACCTTCTTCTGGGGTTTGCGCCGGCCGAGCTCGTCTAAATACGCTTGTTCGAGCTCTTTCAAGTGGCTCGAGCACCGTGTAAACATGGCCACATCCTTTGTGGAGGACTCCTTGAATTCGGCCAGATCGTTCACGAACTTTTCGTTCTCTGCCGTCCTCGGCTTTACACGAGACACATTACTGAACTTGCCTGGCGAGTTATTTCATAGCACCTGCCTTCGGACCGAGCTGTAGCACGGCGCATGTGCAGAGTGAGGACACCTACCAGAACACCTGTCCCACTCTCTTGAACGTACTGTTTGTGGGTACAATCCGAGGAAGGCTCATGTCCAAGTCGAGACCAGTAATTTATCATACCCTTCATAACTGCTTGTGCCAGGCATCTTTGGAAGAACAACAACACCCCCTTCGCTCCCCGGCAGCTCACCGTCGAAGGCCAGGCGGAATTCGAGAGCCTGCAGCTGACAAGCAGGGCTTTACGTCAACTTCCGAGATTCGGAGATTACATCGCCCTTACGCCTCGGAACTATTGAAGTTGCAGCAAAAAGCTTCGGACTTCGAGCAGTGAGCAAGGTCATCACACGCCGATTCGCTCACGGTCTTCCGGTCATGAGATACAAAATTATAGTGTGTATATATATAGATATGTAGAGAGAGAGAGAGAGAGAGCGAGCGAGCGAGCGAGCGAGCGAGGGAGGGAGGGAGGGAGGTAGGGAGACATAGCCTGCAGTCGGGACCTGCCTCCCCAAGCGAGCCAGAGAGGTCTCGGATGCGCCCTGGCAGGCGTTGGCGGGATCTGCGTTGTCGTGACCAGCTGAAGGCTGAAGTACAAGTAATTTATATTCTATGCAAAAGGCTTCGTGGCTCCTGCGCGCGATGCACCTCGGTGCAATGCTACGTTAACGGGCTGTTAACGGAGTCCACATTCAGGTCCACACAACAGTAATATCGGGCCTCGGGCAGCAAGCACGACATCAACACGCTCGCGCATCACCTCGAACAAACCATGCGTGCAGACGTCGTGGGGCCCGGAACAGAGAGTCCGACTGCCCGCAGCGAATTCTACCATTACGCATGCCTTCGCCTCGAACCCTGAAGCCCCAAATACCGAAATACCGGGAGCATCTCTCAAACCAGGGTTTCTCAGACGAGGCACTTCGTCCAGGCGCTGGAGCTGCATCTTCAAGGCCTGGCTTCACGACGGCGTCAGAATCAGAAGCCGCGGCTTACTACAAGTACCTGGAGCCTGGAGCTATGCTTGGCTAACCTTCGTGCGTCTCAGTGACTCGAGGCGCCGCTTCAGTCAAACGGTGCAACTGAAACGTCGGCACTGACCCCGAGGCTTTGCCATTCAGTCGAAAGGGCCGTGGTAGGCAGTAAGGTCCACACCGCTGACTACTTGCAAGGGGGTGTTGAGCGCGAGCAATCTAATCCTCATCCTCAAGAAGATGAAATCCAAACCACGCATGCTTCGCGCCTTGACTGCTGGCCCCCCGGTCAGAGTAGCCTCCACTGCCTGGGGTCTGGCACGGCCAAGGGCAGGGCCCCGATTTCATGTTGCTCAACAAAACAACAAAGCAGAGGCATTATGAATTCAAGGGCCGGCTTCGTCAGAGAAAAAGGGGGGCGTGCCTGGGGCCAGCATACGGCCTCCCTAACGAACCGAAGAAAGGATAAGGAAGGCTGACAGTGAAGCAGGCGGACATCCCCGTAGCATCACACAACCGACTTCAACACGACGCGCAGGAGTGCCGATCTATGCGAAATCGGAGCTCTATGGCATTGGCTCCGATCCCATGTGGAAGGAGCACACTGTGCAAGAGACTCCCTTTCTTGGATCGCATACTGGGCCTGCGTCTAGTTTCGCCTAAAATCTCTGTGTGCTTCCGAGGAGGCCATTTCGTATTCGCCATGAGGCTCTGAACAGGGTGTATACTGAGCCCAGACGCTACTTTCGGAGAGAATTCGGGTGGTAAACAACCACATGCTTGCCAAAGTTGAACCCTTCAACAGCGAAGCTGAAACTGCCGAAACAAGCATGACAAACCGATGTCCATGGCACGGTGTACAATCTACATCAATACACCAGGTCCGTCTGCAAACAGCCGAACGCCCCATCCAAACACCATGACTTGCAGTCCGGCATGCGTAGTCCGATTCCTCCAGGTTCAATCGCTTGCACTCTTTGGCCACTTTGGCGCGAAGCTCCTGTCACGGAAGCCATTGTTTGCCAGAGCCAACCAACAGACCGAGTTGGGAAGACTACAACGAAATCGCGAAGCTGGAAGACAGACATGCACAAGCAAGTACGTTGTGCAGCCATTCCAAAACAGCACAAGTGCATCAGTGCATCCCTTCCGGGAACAGCAGACGACCCGACTAATGTCCGAGGAGCTTGAATCTCTGTCCCCTGCCGTTTCTTTGCTTTTTCCAAGCCTTGGTCCCCATCTCTTGACGAGAGCTCCAAGGCTTCTGCTGGAAAAGTTTAACACGGGGATCCCTAACCCAAGACTTCCTTTCCATTCTGCTCAGCGGCGCTCGATGGTTGCTTTCACGCCAGCACGCTGCTCAGAAAGTGGAATATTCTCCTCCGACTCAATACCAGAATTCTCGGATCAGCGTCATGACTTCACCCCCACTCAGGCGCCAGCTGCACTGCCTAAGCACTAAGCCCACGATCGCAGCTTCAGACCCAGAGCTGACTGCGATCGTCCAGGTCCTGCTTCACGGGGGGTGCCTCGCCGACATCTGCTGAGAGTTTGGACGCCTCCTCCAAGGCCTGTTCTGAAAACATGGGCGACTCCCGTAACGGGTGTTACATGCATGTCTTGGCCGTCAGGATATGAAGGATTTGTCCGCCACAGTCAGTAACGCAACAATATTCGCGGCCGGAGAAGTCGAACCAGTGAGTTCTCTACGAGAGGCTTTCCAATTCTCTCACTTTGGGTCTGCTCTCTGCTACCCTGTACTAGCCGCCCCTCACCAAGTAGCCCTTTACATTGATGTCTCGGTTGCGAGGCACCTTGTCCAGCTTGTCGCGGTTTTTCTGGAGCCAGTTGCGCTCACTCTCCAAGATGGGACCTCTCCCAGGCTTTCGGCCAGTACGGGCCTTTGACGCAAGAAATCCCTCCCAACTGCCCGGCTTGCCTAGCTTCGTCCGTACACCATTAGCGCGATTGGTTGCGTCCTGCGGCACCAAGGCTTGGTGCCGTCGAGTCGCATCTGCAACGACGGCATCAAGTGCACGGATGTTTCAAGTTCAGAACTATGACTATCCCGATCACTGCACTGCATGAGATGATCGGCTGATTGTTCCTCCCATGATGTGGTTGGTTCATCTCGGCAGTGAAGTCGGAGCGCAGAACACGAAGTTCGATTCCGAAGTTGCAGGGAGGATGTGGTACGTGCGTTCAGAACATTCTCCGTGCATCACGAAGTAACTCCTCCGGAGAAAGCTCTGGACGCCGCCAAAGCTTTGCGAGCTCGGTTAAGAAGACCTCGGTCTCGGCGAAGACGGCACCTTGGTGGGCGTCACTCTTGCTTTGCAAAACACCTGGAGACTGCAGCAATTCACCCTCCAGGTTTGTTGCCGTTGGCAATGGTGGCAGGATACCCGAGATATTGTTACAGTAATTATGGCATCTCACTCACTTGCGCTGTCGCTAGTCAAATTAATTAAGAAGGTCAGAAGGTCAGTTTTTCAAGACAGAAGCTCTCCCAAACATTCAGGGCTGACTAGACATGACATGATCCGCATCCAGGGCAGTGAAGGCCACATCCATTCCAAGACGCTCAATGCTTCATCGTGTACCCCAGGAGACCCACTCCATGGCTGCGCCATTCCGGCTTCATGCGGGGCGTTGCGTGAGTCGGAACTAGACTGGCGAAGCGGAGCGTCAAGTTTACTCTGCATTCACTGTTTGAAGATTCCAATCAGCCGGTCTGACAATGCTGCTCTCTTCTGATCAGGATGGGGGAATAGGGAAATGGGACGATCACAATGTCAGTCTCTCCTCCAATGCAACTTCCAGTACATCTCGCTGGGCATGTGGTATCATGAGGTCGTATATCGTGGGCTCACATGAGGCATTCTCGCCATGATTACGATGGCAGCTCTGGGTGTAGCATTGACAGGCCCGAAACAGCTGCATGCCGGCGTTCCATCCGCAGGTTGTGTCACCGCAGATGCTCCGCGACAGGGATGCGAGAGACGGCATGAAACAAATCCAAACACACCAGTATAGGTGCTGCAGTGACAACCAGCCCAGCCAATGTGCCAAAAGCAACAGCTTTGCAATCTCCACTGCGTCACAGCCTTGCAGGCTGCATCAGCCGGGGTCGGGGTGGGATCCCCCTTGTGCCGAATGCTGTCCTGGCGGATCAGCGGCGGCGGAGGACGAAGGCAGGCTTGAACGCTTGTTCTGGATACTATCATCGCTGACGATTTCAAGGCTGAGCACAGGGCCAAGAGAGCCTCAGGCGGCATCTGGAACCTTCAGCAAGCTCTGATCTAGGCCGCTATACTTGTACACGGCGACACGTTGCCGGGGGCTTGATAAGCGCGGCAGGACGTGGCGAATGCTCAGGACTGCGCAGAGTGTCCACATCGCAAGAGGCAACCTGCGAAGGGACGAAAGCCCCTGCATCCAATACCCAGGATTCACGATTCTGTTTGTTTCGGTCAGGGTCCTGCCAAGTCGAACCGTCCACTCGATGGTGGTGTTTCATGATGCGCAAACGGAAGAATGGGGGACACACCTCTGAAACAAGTAGCAAGGCCTCGTCCATCATGTGAGCTTCGCCGCCTCCAGGTCACTTGAGGATGTGGTTGGAGCTTCCGGCTCATGCTCACAGCAGGGATGTGCAGGCAACCATGGCTGATGCCCCAAAACCACACAAGAAGATGAACGAAGTGCACTACGCTCTACTCGCATAAAGCTCGGGTTCTGTGCCCTTCACCCTGCCAGAAGCAAATACCAGCCTCCCGTCTTCTGAAGTCGACGGGTTCCAGCGCCGTGGCTGTGTGCAAGCCCGACATCTTTCCCAAGCAATTCGCGGTGCACAACGTTTATCGGGCTTGTTGGTCTGGGCATGTTTCCTGAAGGTCATCGTCAGGATTGCCATCATCACAGTCACTGCTTTTCCTCTTGACGACCGCTTTCATTGCGCTCACGCTCTCCGCTCCACAATGGGCACCCGGCTTCGGTTCTTGACTGGGCTCTTCAGGCGATCCCGCGTGCGCACTGGTTGAAAGCTCAAGCTCATGATGCAATCAAGTAATTAAGTTTCGAGCCAAAGGCCCTCCATATAAACAAGTTCGGGCAGCAGTCGCTGGAATTTGCCACGTGCATCACCTCCGGTAACCACTGGTATCTAGCTACTGCCATACCGTGGCACTGCGACCAGCATTACTCACTCAAAACCAGACTGCAACAGGCTCTGGCTAGTGGATGCTATTGGCCTTCCCTGCTCTGTTCAGCTTCCGGTCGCCGACATTTTTCGCAGAGCTAACATGAGCGGGCAGAAACTAGCATGAACTAACACTCCCAACGCCTCTTGCTACTGCTGTAGTAGCGAGCTGTATTCAGGTTTCCATTCCGCAGAACTGACCTCACTTACAGAACAATGAAATCAAAAAGCTTTGTCTCGGGCTTGGGCTTAAGTCCTGAATACCACCTCGCGTGGGCTAGTTGCAGATCCTTTGCTGCAACTTTGTCAGGCAAGATCTGGTCCTGAAGCGCAACCGTCTGCAAGGTCTAAGCATGTACCTCCAGCGCGATTCCCAGCCCTGCTTAAATGCGACGCAAAGCCGCGATCATGAGAAAAATCAGGCCACGAAGCTGAGCACAGCTAGTCCAGAATAGGTACCGAAGGTCAGTCTGTCGGGCGAGGCTACACTTTCGCTCATACTCCTCTGATCTCTACTTTCAAATTGAGCCAATTGCATTCGAGCTCGCCTGTCTTGCCATCGCAGCTTGACTCTAACATGCCCCGACCGAAACAGTGTCGAACCCGCCGCCAGCCAATAACCATCTTGCCACTCCTTGACGCTACAGTATTGGCTGAACACCATGCGATTGCAACCCTGGCGTCCTTCAGAGATGCGTAACTCCTGGTCGCGCCTCAGCACACAGAGCTCAGGTCTGGGACGAGGCCGGAAACCGGCTACAACAAGCTCCTTCATTGCTTTCACGGGGTTCGCTACAGAGCGCTCTGGCTTCAGACCAAATGCCTCGGAAAGGCAGAGACATGTACCCGGCATTAACACAATCCGACCGAAAGCTTTCGCTCTCCGCAAGACTGTCAGATGATCTTGTGGGCTGCTGCGTGCATTCTCTCGCAGCTAAAAGTGCTGTGAAAGTGGCCCAAGGCCTCGAATTCCACAAAAGTTGGGGAAGGAAAATAAGTATTTGGTGCTCGGAGCAGGAACCTCCAGGAAGTCCTATGCAGCGCCTTTCCTGGGCAAGTGCCTGCAGGGCCCTGTAAGCCTCAAGAGCACAAGGCTTCTTGTGAGCCGCGGAGTTGCCTTTGCAGTCTGTCCTTCCAGACTGCCAGGCCTCGAAAAGGCAGCCTCAAAAGGAAAACCTGGCCAGGTGCTCAGCAAGAGGTTAATTAAACTCGGCGCCCATCCTTCGCGATGCTCATGGGTACACGGTCTCCGGCATGATGGGTGTGGGTGGAAGTTGCGACCAATCGGAGATTTGGTTCACCTTGGTTTGGAAGGCCCGTGAACTGAATACTCCTGGAAGCCTCATCCGGAGGCACCGAAAACTGCACCGGTCTGGCCAAACATTGCAATTCGGAGCACATGGTGCCGCCGCTGCATTTGATCTGCCATGTCTCGAGAGATGCACTGTGAAGGCGCCTCGATGCAAGAGCATTCTGCTTGGACGAATCAAGTGGGCTGGACGCAACCAAGCGCAACCTCTGCATGGAACTTGTCGGTTTGGTTGCTGGCTAATGGCATTAGAGCAAGAGCGTGTGGCTGAAAAGTCAATCCGAACACCAGTGAACTGGGCATCAGGAGCTTGGGGACCACGAAAGCTGCAGCTACTAATCCTAAGCCACTGCACGGTTCCATTCCTTCCGCAAGGGTCAGTGCTGGTCCTCTAGTTTAACTAAACCGAAACGACTAGTGAAGTGTTCTGTGCACGCTCTTTCTCGGGACCAGTGTTGCTTCATTTAGCTGTGTAATCTGCCAAAGTAAGGCCAGCACCGGCAGTGGCAGCACAGCCAGTTATACCAGGCAACTGTATAAGCACAGCGAGAGAGAGAGAGAACAACAGACAGGGCGGGTTGGCCATCGTAGCCTGCTTGCCCATTTATGCAGGCCTGTACATATACATAGGTATGCACATCGACACATGCATGTGTGAATGTGTAAAGCATCCGTCCGAATGTTCTGTTCTCAAGTCTCTGGTTCCATCCAACACACCGCACGAGCTATTCTTGATGGACACCGCGTCTGCCGAAGCATCTGCGCCAGGCATAATCAACACCGGCCAACAACCAGGAGAGCAGGAACAAAGCAGATCGCGATCCTTGCTGAACATTTCCTTCCGGCCAAGACACGAATCAGACATAAGTAGACCGAATTCAAGAAGGAGAAACCGAAATCATGCCTATATCTGCCTCCGCTGAACCTCTGTGCAAACAAGCGTTCGAAGCTCAGCATATTGGACCCGTTTTTGTTGTTACGCATTTCCCTACAGTGCGGGATCGCACAACTTGAGTGCACCCAGCTTCCCAAGTTCAGAGAGATCGTGCCATGAGCAATTTTATGGCCGGCAACATTTATTCGGGCTGGCTCAAGCTCACACAGCGGCTTTACAACGACAAGCTGAAATCCTGACGAAGTGCGACACCCTCATACCCCTTTACAACCCCAACGAATAAACAACAATGCAATGGACATGCCACGGCACCGATCGGGTTGGGTGCGCGAAACTCTTGGCTGCGTGAGATTCGAACTCCTGCAGAGCTTAGCCGGCAAACCAATCACGATCTCATTTCGTGTTCAGCGAGTTGGCCCAGTCTTCTTGGACCCTGCGGTCTGAACTGGGCTTAGGCAGTGGTGGTCAGGCACCATGCTGCCATGGACGCTTTCCAAGTTTCTCGATCTGTTCAGGCTTCTACCACCTGGCCCTGAACGGACGCCGGTTCTGAATTTCTGAATCTCAAGACACTCAGAGGGTGTGAAGCAAAAGCGCAGGGAGGCTATTTGGGTTCCCTAAGGGTGAGATGGGTGCTTTTGCTACGCTCATGTGAATGCACTCCAACTGGATTGATAGATGCATCCACTGAGGCAGCCTTCTGCAGGGCATAGTAACTGTCCGTAAGCTTGACCGTGTCTTGCCCTTGAAGGAATCCGGGCGTCAGCACCAACCCGAACTCGTTGTTCTCCATCGAGAACCTCACATTCTGCCAGAAGCCAGACAGGATTGTTAGGGAAGAGATGAAGCAATACCAAACCGGGGTCAGCGTACGGGGCTCTGCAACTGTGCTTCAAAAAGATGTTGCAGCATCAGAACTGCCCACGACTCCAGGGCGCCGTGCCGAGGATTTCCGGCACAAAGGTGGTACTATCAGCCCATGAACTGTTATCACGCAAGTGCTTGTGGCAGCTATTGGCCGCTGGCCAGTCTCAGCCCAGCCACTCGAAGGCCACTGCTCCACTGACGAGATCGCTCATTTTGTCCATCATAACCCCGACCTGACCAACCATCGGAGTGGTTTTTACTGGATCTAAGCAGTCGGGACCGCCTTTCTGCATCGAACGGCTTGGTTCAAGCTCGTAACTGCCACAGAAGGTAGCCCGAATGGTAGGAGCGTGCTACAACTACAAAACCCGCACACGCGGCACTCCGTCACTATCGGGCGCTTCACTTCCTCTTCCAGCCTGCGGCCATGTGCGGCCACCTTTGTAGGCCGGGCAAGACCACCTTGGAACATGCTGCCGATGCTTTCCGGAACCCATCGGTTTTACGCATTTCGCCGCGAGGTGTGAAGTTGTTCTTGGCTGCTTCGGAAACCGAGAGGCGTGCATGCCATCTCTGCACAAAAATAGAATGCACCACACCCCCTGAGCTGAATCGCAACCTCGTTGCTGAAAGCTGCCAATGTTGCAGCCGAACTCGGTGAATAGGAATGGCCTGCGGCAGAATTTGGCCGCACAAGTCCGGCGCCACCATCGACTTCCATTGAAGTATGGATAGATTTTCTACTTTTCGCTGCCTGCACTGCCACTACAATTCAAACGGTCTGCTCAGCTCATTGTTACGTATGCTTCCTGGTTAGCAGAAATCCCATTGCAAGCCCTTCAGTTACTGAATAACTGCATGCTGCATGATTGCTATCCTGACGATGGTCATTAAGGCTGTCATTGCGACTGTGTTACCAGGGACTCTGAAGCAAAAACGGACGCGTATTCATGAAGCATATTCAAGTCTGAGAAGGGCTGCTGCAAGCTGAGGGCCCGAAGTGGAAGCTACGCCCAACCCGAAGCCACCTAAGCCTGAGCAAACTGTCAAACTTCTTCATACTACCCACTGCAGGTACGTTGCTGTCGCGGCCGTCGTTCTGCCGATACCAGATATTGATTCAGAATACTAGGGCAAAACCCCAACCGAAAAGGGATCCCTTCAAAGCGGCTTCGAGAAGGTGGCGAAGTCATCAGCAATCGACTTGTACGGGGAGTACTGGAAGCCTGCCGGTATTGCAATGTACTGGCAAACCATACAACTTGACTATAGATCCTTACTACGGTAACTTAAATTAAACTATAACAAGAACTCAGTGTCATGTCGCTGCATGCCGAGGCCAATAGCAAGATGTTTCAAGACTGCAGGGACTGTACAGTAGGGTCAGCTCGTCCACGTAACTGGTCCGAGAGACTGCCGTAGGTCGGATCGCACCAGGAGTAAGCATTGAGACCGAAGGCATCCACCTGCAAGACCGACTGTGTAGCATGCCCACCTGCACCCAAGAAGGATCTCATGAATATGGAAGAAAGAAGATTACAGCAAGAGGAGGAGATTGGGCACCTGCCACCCCAAGACTGCTTGGGGGTACAGCCCAAGTCACACATTCAAATTGTCAAAACAAGAGGCTGCATCGTCGGGGCTTTCCAGTGCGCAGGTCAGGTAGTTCGCGATGTGCAGACGGTCCTGATACTACAATGCATTTTAGCTTCGCCCTCTTGCTGCGATTGATTGCAGGCCCTCGCAACTTCAGACCCGCTTCGAATACAAAACATCTCTAGTGTCGCTGGATTGTCTGGGTGCCGCCGGCGTCCTTGTTTCCCTGGTCCTTGTCCGAGTAGATGAGTGGGACACTCCTGCCGCGAGAACCAGGAACCAAAAAGCCGGAGGCTGGAACTACCCGAAAGCTTCTGCTCTTTGCGGGCTCCTGTAGCCCTTCTCCTTCTGGTATCGATGGATGTCACGCGTGAGTGCTTTCACCTTGCGGGATCCAAAAAAACTGTCTCCCGCTTGAATGCACAGTTGGATCTGAGCAGGGCTCAATTTGTTCGTGGGATGTGACGGGAGCGGACAGTGAGCAACAAAAGCAGAGAAATCCAATGTGCAGTGCACATAGCGCACTCTAACCTCACAAGCCTCGCTGCAAAGACGGGAGGGGGAGAGAGAGAGAGAGGCACAGAGATTGACAGAAATGGAAAGCACAGGCGATCAAATCCAGATCAAATCCCTCCAGGGCGCACAAGGGTATGCCGCCATGCCTTCCTGGCCCCACGAGGTAGCAGGCAAAGGGGCTGACTTCTTATCGGCCAACGAGTATATACCCCTTTCCTCCGAAGGTCCAAGCATCGGGGATGCACTGCTCATTAAACCGGTAATGAAATGTCCAGATCGCCGACGACAATTCTGGTTAGAGCGCACCGTGCTCTGTGCTTTTGGAGCCCGGGGTCAGATGAGCGGCATCTCGCTCATCTGGTACGAACTATGCTACTAGCTTGAGGCAACCTACTTCGGAGACGGTCCTTGTCCAGTAGCTCGATTTCGTTCCCGACGACGAACATCAACGTGTTCTCCTCGGGTCAGTTCTTTATGATTACTTGGCTGCAGCTCAAGCGGGGAGTGCTTAGAGGAGCCGGTGCTTGAGGGATGCGGTCCACAAGGCGCCCTAGCTGACTCCAGCTGACTCAAGTTGTGACTCTTGACAACATGGGCTAGGCAGCAGCATTTTGCTGGATGCAATGAACCGGAAGTTTCGGACGGGCGGCATGCTGGCTGAACTGGTCCACGATGAGCTTCGCGGAAGTCAGCAAATTGAGGCCCACGTGGCCGTAGTCTGGGAGGTCTTCATAGTAGCACTGAGGGCTGGGAAGGGCTGGCAAGAACCCCCAGTCTCCTCTTGTCAGCGGCACCAGAACATAGATGCCCAAGGAGGCAGCTTGCTCCATGAACTTCCTGTGCGATTTCTCGGGGTCGATGTTGTAAAGGCGGATGGTGTTGGCTCCAAGCTTCTTGATCAGCGGCAGATACTCCGAGAACTGGTCTGCCATCTCGTCGGCCGTTGGGTCGCCGTAGTATGGCAGGGGCGGGAACTTCGGGGTCCCGGCCTTGCAGTCGGGCTTGTGACTTCCAAGCACCTGCCCATAGTTGCCGTTCCGTGGGTTGTAGGCAATGCCCTTTGCGAAGAAGCGCTCGCCGTTGGCACTGAAGAGCATGTTTCCCCGAATAGCAATGGGGCTCGTGGCACCGCCGGATCGCAGTGTGTGGTTCGATGCAGAAGTCATACCGAAGAGCAGCGCAATCAAAGCACTCCTCATTGCGATGGGCTGCATGGTGCCACTGTCTCACAATGCCCTTGCAATCGCGTAGATAAATGGCTGCAACTGAGAAGTCAGGAAACAGCAAATTCTAGACAAGACCTCCTTTGTCATTTCCAGGAGCCATGCCTGCCCTGCTCTGCTGGCGTCCTTCACGTGACCTAATCACCGAGAGCCTGACGGTCTCATCCGCATGGCCTTGTGTCTGATCCGAGCCTCGCAACAACATACACCGCCGGTTGCTAAAGGTTGCAAAAGTTCTCATCTGGGAAGCACCCTGAAACACCCGACCGGTAGACAAACGCAGCAGCTCAGGGTTTCGGATCGTGCCTTGCTTACCACGAATAGCAGACAAAGTAGATCTTGAACGAACGAACGAACCACATCGAGACGATGCATTGATCGTGTCTTGCTGGCTCCATCAAGAGACTTTGTGTGATCACCTGAGTTTCAGCACAATCTAATCGCACGGCGAAGGTGGGGAATGAACTTAACATATCTTACTGCGCAAGCATCTGCATGCCGTGTTTCATGAGATGACAAAGTCAAGGGGGCAAGGGCTCAGCTAACATAAGTTTTCTCATAAAATTCCGGGGCCCGGGTTTTGCTGCAACGCGTGTCATGATGGGAAGTTTCGGATCTGTTCAGCTCAAGGGGGGAACTTGTGCGATTGTCTCAATTTCGTTCATATTTGCATTCAATGGTGACATGACGGCGGCTGAGCTTCATCCTTGTCTTCATGTCAAAGGGATGAGGCACGGCTGGATGACCTGAATTTCAAGGCCAGGGGCCGAATTTATGCAAGTCGCCACTTCAGTGTCCTCGAGGATATGAATTCGCGTGTTGGCCGTGATGTTGTGAAGCCGGTGGAATCGGGGCCTTTTTGCAAAGGAGTGGTGCCTGTTAAGGTTCAGAGGCAGTGTGAGAGCAGGGACTGGTGTGGAGATTCACCACGAACAAAAAACTTCTGAACATGGGGGAAGCCAGCCTGATCTGACTAGGCTTTGCGGCGGACCAGGGCCGATTCCCACACGTCCCCACACACAAGCACTGGTCCGATACTTGCAGCTACTACCCGATCAAAAAACAAACTTCCCGCAGAAGCGCGACGAATTTGTGCTTGCCCGCATCAACCCACAAAACATTGCAGCAGCCCTCATTGTGGTACGAGGGCCGAGCAAGCTGGTCGCGTTGAGGCCTCCAGCTTGAGGCATTCGCCCCAACCGGCCTGCTTGACTGACCCTCCATGTCAGTATCGCCTGGGGCTGTGAGCAGGTGCAGCTTGCTGGATTTCAGGCCTGATTCATCCCCGTGATGTCCACGACATAAGTTTTGCCCGGCCTCAGCTGAAGACGAGTTGCCCGACAAGACATGGTGTTGTATTAGGCGAACAGTGACTGGAGGATGCTAGAAGGCACGAGTTCGGATGAAATCAACATCTGATCAAACCACCTCCCCGCTCGATTCGGGAAACTCTAAGCCTCATTCCTCTGTAGGCCCGCTGCGACAATCCACCAAGTGGTACTTCGTGGCTCGAGGTGGTCTGTCGTGACAGGGCCTTCGGTGGTTTCGGCACTCAGACTCGGACTATCCAGGCGAGGCATATGGTTCGAGGTCGGCTGAGTGAAACTACAACTCAGCGGGAATGAGTCACAACACAAAGGCCCAATACCGATATTTGAACTCTTCCCACCCAAGGTCCCACGGCCTGTAAGTCTAGTTGCGGGGCCTCAGGCACTACAGACTGCAGACCGCGCTCGGTGGGTATCGGGTGACAATAGGAGAAACTAACAGTATAAGGATCTGAGGTTCTGAACAAGCCTCCAAAAATGCCCCACATCGGCTTTCTCTAACGCAGCGGCGCTTGTCACGATTCGTATGAACTTTATGGTCACAGGCAAGAGCTTTAAACTTTGATAGGCTCCGCTGCCAAGCGTGTGGTCAAACCTGTAACCCACAGGGAGTCTAAGTAGGATCTCGGCACTAGGCCTCGTCTTCAAGGAGACTCTGACTCTGAGGAGGGCTCGCGATTCCTGGCACAAACCCGCCAAGCCCAGCCCTCAGCATCCGGCAACTGCGGTCCCTGGTGCATGTATGGACACCTCGCCAGGGGACTCTTGGCTTCTCTTCGCTGCGCAGCACGTCGCTGCCTGAACGCTTGGCTTCGGCCGGGCGGCCGATGGATTTCGGTCAAAACATACTCTGCCCGGCCCAACAAAGCTCAGGAGATCGAGGCTTGTGCTGCGTAGGCCGTGGCAGGGGAGCCTAAGGGTTCGCCTTGGCGGACAGAAAAAGATCGTGCAGCAGGAGAACGAATGACGGCCTCACCTCACAGATCTTTGATGTGCAGATGCGGGTAGGAAGGACGGCATCCTACGAATCTCGCCCACGGTTTCCGAGGCTCCGGCTCCAATTCAGGGTGAACCTGACAGACAGAAGGCAGAAGGCATGATACACTATTCTATGCCCCATGTCCTTTTTGTCGAAGTGATTGCCTAACCAGTCCGATGCGAACACTCGCAAGCAATGCTCCCCACAGCCACACCTGCCTGTTGGCTACCGCTACGGCCGCTACGGCTACTGCCCTCATCATGCGCAAAGGCTGCGTGCCCTGTCTCGTGCACGTCGGAGAGATGTGCCAGCCGGATCTGCCCCGGCCTGGGTCATCACGATTACCACTCAGGCAGATCCTCCTTCAAAAGATGGGTTACACGGCTGCACCATCCAGTACACCAAGTGGCAAGGCCATTGAAGCATCAGCTTTTGGACCATTCTTCACCGTGCGGCAGACTTTCCGTTTCAAGTTCAGTGCTCATTTGTCAGGGGGTGCAATGTCGTTTAGAAGTCTGGCACCGTTTAGTCTCGGGTTCGAGGCTCCTGCGTCCCTGATGCTAACTATATTATAATGTAATATCGGGGCCTTAGTACTTAGAATAGGGTTTGGGGGTATATTTTACTATAATTATAATAAGGAACCCCCAAAATAGTATTCTTCTCGGCCACCGACGGTGCAATGACGGTGAGGCGGATCCTGAGCTGCGCCAGCTCTTGCACGGCCTTGCTCGGGGCAGCTCACTGAGTCTCCGGGAACATGTGGCATGTTACCACTGATGTCCACCATCTACTACTACTTGTAGTACTAGCAATAAACCGATCACAACAACAGTAGTGAAGCAGCGGTGTAAATGGCCATGGCACTATGCTACCTACTACACTGACTTGACTTCGATCATCATAAACAGAGATAACGACAACAAACTACCAGCAGCATGATGGCTATGACAGGGAGCCGTCGCGCAGCAAGGAAACACCGAAAACCGCTTCCACACAACAAAAACATGCAGAACGGCGGGGGCCTCCAAGTCCGAGATGTCCCAGGCTGCCCAGCCTGGAAAATGCCACGGTTCAGCCGGGACCCTAGGCCTAAAGCTTCTGATGCCACGAAGCCGCCCGAATTGTTGTTGCTTCGGCGACCGCTCACTGCGCCTTTTTTCTGAGGGTGAAGCTTCGTCATCTCCCTGGTGCATTGTAATCGCAATGATCAAAGCTCAACTTATACAACTTTAACCCCCCCTCTCCAGTACCGGCCCAAGACCCTTCATCGCGAGCCATCGCGAATGACTTCCCCGAAAATGCGCGAGCCCTAGCGTCTCAGAGTAGCCAGGCAGCGACAGTACAGCGTCTCATCTCGCAGAGGAATGGGCCGGTAGCCCAAGAGAACCTGTGCGGAAGGGCTCTCGGTCTATGCTTCCCTCAACATTTCGAGTCGTGAAACCTTCTGGGTTTCTTAGATTCCAGGGTGAAGACGCTGGTGGCGAGTGACACCATTCATGATTTGCAGGTGTCCTGGGCCGCCAGTGTCCTTCTGCGGTGTTTCAGCTGATTCGGCTTCAAACTTCGGGGTTCAGTCAAGCGACGGAGAGCTTTTGACGATGGATCACCCCTACTCTAAGTAATCATCATCATCGCTTCATGACACCTACACCCGTTTATCGCATCCGGGTCTCCTTGCTGCCGGGAACTAGCTCATAAGCCCCAGAACCTGCACCCCTCAGATCGTTTACAATAGAACAGTGGAAAACCATTTCTGCAGCCTGAAACATTGCCAGGACAGTTCGTCAGAGCCAGTCGTAGCTTCACAGAGGAGCATGCAGAGCTTGGCGTGTCCGCATCACATGCCCTTACTTTAACGGTGCGATGCTTGTCTCTGATTGCGCACAGAGTCACAAGGCTTTTGCATAACTTCACGGCTGGCATGAGCGCAAGCAACAGCTCTCTGGATTTGCTTTGTCTCGTCAGTGTACACGGGCACAAAAGGCCTCAACTTAAACTTTCAACCATTTACATAGGAGCACTGAGAAGTGCGTCGCTCCCTCTCGTCTTTGGGGCATGATGATAGATAGATTCTGATAGGTTCAACTGGTTCAACCCTTTACGCCCTCACACTCTCAGCCATAGGCTCGCAAACATCAAACACGACAATGAAATCATCGCAAGACACTGAAGCCAAACCTGAATACGTTCAAGGTGAAGCCTCGAAACCGTGCGAATCCCTTTACTAAAGGACCTTCATTCTACGCCTTGACCCCAGGTATCCCCAAGTACACCTCATGGCCGCGTGACCTAAGCACATCGGCAGCACTTTGAGGGTCACGCTGTCGAGTCTCCGAGTAAGGAGCTCCGCTGGCACCTAATAGCAATGCCATGACAGCCATTCATATACTTTTCTCTTGGGGGGGCTTCAAAAACGTCGGTCGCTCTTGCAAGTGTTGGTGTGAGGGCAGTGGCACCAAGAAGCAGGATCGAAGATATCGATTTTCTCCTTTCTCGACTGCGCTGTCTTCCTGCATCCCTTGCTTTGCTTCTGTGCTGGCCGAGATGCCATAAGAACAGCACAAAGTGCGAATCCAAGGCATCCTTCCAGGACGTTGTCAATGCAGGGCGTGTGCCAATGCTGTTCTTCGACGTGCGGCCGAGCTTCGACGTGCATCTCCAGCTTCTCTTGAATCTGCACCAGCTCTTGCTTGTCGTACACGCCGGACCTTGAGCCGCAGCCACCACAGACCCCGCACACGAGGGTCATTACAGTCTCCGTGGCCCTGCGTGGAAAGGCCCTGGCGTCGAAGCCCGAGCTGGCTGCGCCAGAGAGGCCATGTAATTTGCATGCGGCTTCGGGCGTGGCCTCGTGGACATGGGAAGAAAAGAAACTTTTTGTAACTGTCAAGGAGTGGTTTTCAGTCAATGCTGCAGCGGTCCAAAACTTTGGCTATTCTTGCGTTGTTGTTGTTGTTGTGGTTACACGTCCACTTGGTCTCCATACTTCTAACATACCACACGGTAGCCAGGATGATGCACATACATGGTTGTCCCTGTCCGATATCTGTGGTCCCGAGACCTAGTGAACCAAGTATTCACGCAAACTGCCCTTCCTGCTTGCCCCTAGCGGCACCAATTGCAAGCACACAACATTCCGGCCATCACATTGCATGCATGCTTCGCCACGCTCAGCTACATGCCGCCGGACCGGCTGTGGAGGCGACAAGGCTGAAATTGTTACCCCCGATGTGAGACCGAGCGCCAACGGAAAAATAGAATGATAATTCTATTAAAGCAGCCCTTGCATGCCCTTGCCAAGAATTCCAGCTCCCAAGATCTCGCAAACCCCCCCACACACACACACACGCACACAGCTTCGAACAAGGTCAGTGCGCTTCCCTCGGCCACTGCACGGTGGGAAGGCGCACCTTGGATGGAATCTGCTGAGGTATCGGCCCAACCGTGCACAGATGCTTGCTAGAAGCAAGTGGATGCAATGAATGTTGCGGGAGGCCTGAATCTTGAGCGAAGATTTTGAAAAATCTGCCCAAAACATAAGCATACGTCGTCGAGGCTTGCGCAGAGCTTGGATGCAACGAAACGAAGTACTTCGCAGTCTCGTACCTGCACAATCAACAAGTGGTCGCTTCTGCAGGAGGGCCACGCGTTTCGTAACGTGCACGGCCCCACACTCCTATCCTGACGCACCAGGCCAGCTCCAGGCCAAGGTCTGCGGCATTCAGGATCAGCTCGTCGAGCTCCACGTGCAAGACATGGGGGCGCCGGTATCTGGTCGTGCTGCACTCCAGCCTCTCTTTCTCCGCGTCTCTTTCATTACCCTGAACACTACACCTCTGTCACAATTCAAAGCATTGCAGGTTGACAACAAGTGATCACTCCCATTAGTTACCATGCTGCTTGCAGTCCTCTGAACATAGACATGGCGTGCCAAGCCTGCATTGAAGACCCCCTTTGCCCAAGCGGTCTCAGCCTTTGCGGCGCCTCTGCACGTGAGTGCGCTGCCCGCACTGCCGGGAGCTGACTTTGTCCACCAACCTTTGGCAAGGACACGACGCTTGCGCATAGACACGTCGTCGAGACCGGACGGGAATAACACCACCAACAGAAAGCACGAAGCTGCTACTACTACTACGACGACTACTACTAGTACTACTAGTACTACTAGTACTACTAGTACTACTAGTACTACTAGTACTACTAGTACAACAACAACTACTACAACTACAACTACAACTACAACAACAACTACTACTACTACTAATGGTCCATTAGGACTATAGTATAATACTAGTAATAGCACAACACCACCATGCTCCCCCCAAGCCTTTCCCCCCATTTCAGTCGCATCAGAAGACGAACAGCTCTTCGCGCCGGTAAACTCAGAAACGAGGCCTCCGGAGGTAAAGCTTGGGATGTCTTCCTGCACGTGGAGGCTCTTGATTTCTGGTTGGTTTACAGCATGTAGGATGATCGGCCGTAAGCATCCGTAAGCTAATCGGACTCCAACCATCCCAGCACTTCATGGTCGCAAATCTGGAGTCTCTGACGGAAAGCAAGATCACCCTACGAGAATAACCGAATCGGTCACAACCTTCCGAAGTCTCCCCAGCTCTGCCTGCTGCTAGCGCCCTGAGTTGCAGGTTTCAAGTCAGGTGGAGTCGTTGCAACAACATCTCCTGAACCAAGCACTTCAGCTCCAATAAACCTGAAAATCTAGTGCTTCGCGCGCAAGACAAAACAACCAATTGCAGCTGCATCGATGTGCACTTCTTAACCATTGGTAGCTGCGCGAAGGCCCTGCAAAGCCTCACTCACATCTGCCTGCATGCGTGCCGAACCACTGTGAAAACACTTGGTGAAACTGGGCCCGTGAAGCTTGAGAATCGTTTACGGATCTGATTGGCAAACATGCATCGAGCTTAGCCCTCTAGACTTTGCACCTTTTGCACAAACACTAGCTTTGTCATCATGCTACGGCCCGTAGCAGCAAGCAAAAGATGTCAGTAGAGCAAAGGCCGAAGCAGCTGCGAGATGGCGGCGGTATTCCAACCTTACTGAGTCATCTGGCGCCGAAGTTGCATGAAGCTGAAGGACTGACACGGCTCAGGTCACTGCCATCTCTCTGCCCGCGGTGTGATCCATCCTGTGTCGTCTGTTTGCACACAAAGTCCTACTCTGGCGCTCTCACCCACGGCCGCACCTGAAGCCAATGGTCACGAAAACCGCTGAGGCATTTTCACGCTCCTATTCACAGTGCTCCTGCCCTCCGGGCCTCCTTCTGCCTCCGGGGGTGGCAACACTGCCATGGCTCAGGAAACCATCTGTGGGGCTTTCATTTTGCCGTCACTTTTGCCTGAGTTCACCCAGTTCCGAACATGCAGTGGGGATGGTTGAGGCTTCTGTTTGGGGATGTTGGGGGCATCAAACACCAATGCTGAGCCAATGCCGTGCCGAGCCTTCGTCTGAGGGCTTCTGCGGAGCAACCGACGACTCTACACATGTGTACGAGTAGCTCTTTCAAACACCTGCTCTACCTGTCCGCTGACTCTTCGACTGTGGGTGTTCAACTGCCCCGTGCCCTCACAGCTGAAACTCGAGGACCAAACTTTAATTGATGCTGCCCAGCAGCTTCCAAGCCCTCGGGGACGAGGACTTGTTCCGCGTAGGGTAGGCTGGTAGGCTGGAGGAGGGAGGTCTGCAAGTCTGGGTGCCTTCCGTTCGTTCAGCTGCCACTGTCTCCCTCTTCTTCACACAGCCAAAGGCAAAGCATGACACCCCTTCCCACTGTAGTCAAGGCTAGGATGCCACCCATCCCTTGCTCTGGCTCAGCGGCGCCACCCGCATCCACAAAGCGATCGTGTCCGCATGTGACTGAGCAGGGAAATTATGTCGAACTGTAACAGAAGCCTTTGCGAAAGAAACACTGTGGGTGAGCAAGGAAACCAAAGCAGATGTGCCGTGCAGGCAACAGGTCCAAACATGTGGATGACACTTGATGCTTGCATCCTGTATTAGTGCTTTTGCAGCTCGTGTTCTTGGCGAATCGCCCTCCGCTTCGCAGAGGTCCACATCACAGCTGGCCCGTGCAGTGGCTGACTTGCTGAATGATTGCCAGGCCGTGGTGGCCCAGCATAATCCTGCACCCCCAAGTTGGAACGGATGCTTACGCTACATCCACCCCTCAGCCCACGAAGTTAAGCATTTGTTATGGCCAACCAAAAACTTGAAAACGAGCTGCGACACGACTGTGCAGCCTCAAGACTAAGCCAGCGCATGCGATAAAGCATATTCACCTATTTCTTCCACCACTGGTGTCGCAGCGAAGTGAAACAGGCACAACAGTAGGCACGCAGCGAAGCATGCCGGGCACCTTTAAGCACCGTGGTATATCTCCGATCTTCTCCCAACATCCAGCGAAACGCCCTCTCATGTCACCCTTCCGAAGCATGGCATCAACAAGTTAAACCTTTGCCCATCTTGGGACAGCACTCGGCACCTCCGACGGAATCCAACCGAACATGTTGGGAAAGACTTGTAGCTGAGCGCTTGCGTAAAGGAGGGAACTGCTTTTGGACTCGAACACGGAAGTGCCTGGCAACAAGCCAAGTTTCACTTGTTTCTGGAGTGCGTCGCAAACCATTAAAAAAGACTCCCCGTCAAGACCAACGCTTCGCGCTTCCTTCAAAAGCGAAGAGCCTCTAGCGGCTATCTCTACACCATAGACCATAGTTATAAGCCGTTCGCGTAAAACAAACGTGCTCAAGTCGCAGTTTTTGCGATTGCAAGCTTCACTTCGCAGCCGAAAATTGCAGCTGAAGTGGCTATCCATCATATTCGATACCATCTCACCATATGCCAGGGCTGTCAGCCGACGGTGACGTGTTCAGCTTCGGCAGGATTGTGCCTGTGAAGGAATATGAGATCTATTCGACGTCTAAAACTGGACCGCTGGGGTTCACGATCGGATTCCAAGGTGCCTTCCTACGCAGTTTTTCTTTCCAGCACACCCCACAAACTTGTTCATGTTTGTTCAAAAAGTACAAAAAGGCAACTCCACAATCCTCCCAAGCCTGATTCTACCAACTTCTTCGTGAGCTTGGACAGTTTGTGATCCACTTGCTGAAGCAGTGCGCGCATCGCCACCTGAAAACAACAGGGCACCCGTAACAGCTGCAACCGTTGAGCTGTCAATGGATGCATCCGGCCGATTCCCAGGGCCGGCCAAACACACAGTTTTACATGAGATGTGATCGCATTAACACGCGCTGGCGCCTGGTCAATTGCCCTCGCTGGGCCTTTGCATCGCATGATGCCTTCGATGAACTCATCCAATGTGACCTGGCGAGGACACTGAACACATCTTACGGCAAAAGGCAACTGTGCCAACATCACAAAGCAAGCGAGCGCTTCCAAACCAACGGGCGCCGAAACTGAACCCAGCTCGAAAAGTGACGAGTCCAAACGCCGTCATGCCAGTGTAGAGGCGCCTCACCATCTCCGTTATCGATCAAGTGGAAAAGTGCCGCACTTTCTGTGACATCCACCTGTGCAAGATGCACGGTGCTCGCGACAGCTTGCCATGTCCGGCAGCTAACACAACACCCGGAACCGGATCAGCAAATTCGAATCCTCGAATCGTGCGGCTCGGCCACATCCAGCGTCTGAAAATATGCCACCGCTTTGGGATTCGACAAAATGTTGGCAAGGCGCTCTTCTGAGATCCTTATGACATGATGTGGGAATGACAGCAGGCATATGTACTTGACCTACACACCATGCAGTTCTAATGCAACCGTCGCCACATGCCATCTCCAGACTGGTCGATTGCCATGAACACTTCCTCCAACTTCTTGACATATTGGGCTTTCTTGCGCAAGCGTTCCACCACCAAGTTTTCTGCGTCGTTTTGCGCCGCATCCAGGGTATCCTTTAAAAATGTTGCGCTGATTACACGTATGACCGCGAACACGATGATGGTGATGTAGATGACGTAAAAAATCACGAAGGAATGGTTCACTTTCTCCAGAACAGGCCGTGCATTGGTCGGCCAGTTGCCTGTCCAAGGACGAAAGAACTGCAGCTACACATGCGTCGAACTCACATTTCTTAGCAGTGTTCTGGCACATCTCGTGCCTGCAAAGGTAATTTCATACAACGTGTACATTGCATGATAAGCTGTGCCATAACGCGAATAAATCCACAGCCGGTCGTCCATGTTGGCATCCTTGTCCGTGATGAAATCCCGCAATAGGTTGCCCATGACCAGGGTACCCATCGACATGAAAACAACCTTCAAAACACAGCTCCATGAAAATCTCTGTAGGAACTGGCGCCCTGGCGCGTCACTCAGCGTCACACAATCGTTTACATGAAACCCCAAGCAACCAGCAACACCATTGACCATCCCAAGGACGGCAGGAAGCACCTGGGCTGTCCACGCATGCGACTGCTTTTTCCGAGCACGAATTCTTTTTTTCTGAAAAACTCTGCATATGCTCTACGTCTGCTTACTCTCTGCCCAAGGAACTGGCAGGCCTTCACCAACAAGTTCAAGCCACGGAAAAGCCGAAGGGTGCGAACCATGCGAATCGCTCGCAATGATTTGACGACGCGCACCAATCGCATGACAACCTCGGCTGCAACTGTTTTACTGCGATCGGCTGCAAACAGAGGTTGTGATTGTAATTGTTTGCCAAGTGGCAATGTTTTGAGGTTCGCCCGTGTCCGACAGGGGCACGAATACTAGCAAATCCAAAACCTGAGCATACACACGCTCATCAGTGCAGCTTTGCATTGCTCATGTCAAAAATGCGGGCGTTGTCATCGTCGGCAGTGGGGGTGACAGGATGGAACGAAAAGCATTAGCAATGAAAGTACGAGCCATATAATCAAGTCAAAACAAGTCAGCATCAAGCCTGTCGGCGGTCTGTTCGGGCAAGTGGCACAGGACATTAACATTCGGAGTCTCTCATCTCGCTCTGGGGTGCGATAAAAGCATTCACATGTAGGAACCATCATATGTCATCCAATCGCTCAAGTTCTTGAATCTGCAAAACATCTGTACTTTGCTTTCCCGCGTGTCGTGATTAATGAAGGCCAGGTCTGTGGAATCTTGCCGGTTGCCAATCCAGAACGTGTCATACACGAAAGGCATCGATGGTTGCGGTGGGCAGTGAAAAGTTTCGAATTCCAGTCCTGAAACAATTTTTGTGCCAAAGGAAACACCATTTAACGTCTAGAGGACCAACAACGGAACGAAGTAGTCACCGATCTTCCACATTCACCATTTTCAACTCTGCATTGCGCATTGTCCGATACCCAGCAGCACTGCATGCCACCGGTGTGGTCACCTCGTTGAAAAATTTTACGCGGCTTTCTAGGATGCAGCTCGATCACAGAATATCGAGCTGTCGGAATGCAAAGCTTTCACTGCCATTCCGCCGGTCTGCTTGTGATACCGATATGGCAACACCCACATTACATCACATCACGTGATCAGACACCCCGTTGTCACGAAGCGCCTGTTTTTGGCGCATGCCATAAGAAAGGCCTATCTACGCGATCAACGAGCTTTTATTTAACAAATCCAGGCTAACGATCTCTACGGGCATGTTAGCGCCCGATCACCGAAGTTTTTTGACAATAAACAGATGATTTTTCCAGTCGCCGTCCTGGTCGGGGGTCATGTTGTTTCTCTACGCACCATGTTGCGCGCTTTACGGCCACCTTCCCTTCACGAATGGTCCAAGAAGCCCCTCCCCGTGGGAAGGTTGCGGGGTTTCGGTCTTTAGCGTTTTTTTTGGTTGCTTAAACTTCTGAGATGTTTTGGCACACACACACACACGCACACACCTCGTTTACGTCCGTCCACTCCGCGGTCCCAGTGCACCCGCCCAAAGTCGAGGCAGCAGACTACGCCATGGGCTGCCCGGAAAAGTCAGCCAGGACGTCGCTGAGGAGCGGTACGTTTCCATCAACGTGGCGGTGCCGGACAAGGGAAGAAGGAGGCTGGCGGCAACGGTCCGCGCGGCTGCAAAGGCCAGGAGCGCCGACCAGCGCAACACAAACGCGGCAGTGCCCACCGCCCGCTGTGCAGCAGGAGCGGCACTGGCCTTGCTTTGGGCAAGGAGTCTGACAAACTCAGCGGCGGGCGCTCCAGCGCTCACCAACCTCAACGCCAAGCTCTGGGTATGTCCGAGCTTTAGCACGTTCAGCGACATGCAAAGCTGCCCCCGCGGTGCGGCCACTGTCTCGGCACGGCCTGCCAGCTGCAGTGAGTGGCGACACCAGTGAGGTTTGGGCGTAATATGGTGTAGTATGTAGGTTTAAAATTACAAGACATAAGGCGTCGAGTCGACAAAAGCTTAGGGAGGATTTGAAGTGTGTGTGCGTTAAGGTTAACGGTTTCGCATGACGGGTTTAACGCCTGCATACAGCTTGAAGTACAGGTCGGGCTTGCGTAGGATCCTGGCCCTTTCTGTGACCCCTCCCCAGCACTCCAACCACCCTCCAGCTCCAACAGCCCCGACCAGCCCCGGCCTGTACCAGACTATGGCCGGGAACTCCACGCGCCTGACCATACATGACACCCGGTATGAACGCAAAATGCCGATGGTGCAAACTTCAATATTTCAGCAACCATGCCAAACTCATCACCGGCTTTGTTGCCCTGTGTCCTATGCTGGCCTTGGGCTCTTGTATGGAACAAAACTCTTTTAGGTGACACGCAAAATCGTCAAGTGGTGGTGCTACCGACTGCTTCGTGATGACCCGTGATATGTCTTCGCAATGCCGTACCATTCTCCATGTGGACGGTGATTGGGGTGCCGCGGGCAACCTGTGAATATTTGCATCGTCGTAATTCACATCGTCGCAGCTTTTTAGTTGTTTACTGCTACGAAATCATAACGAGATGATAGTAATGATAATACGCGGCATCGACTGCGAGCCGGGCGCCGTGCGGCGTGGGCTTGTCGTGCCAAAAGTTCATGCAAGCAAATGCCCGCACCCCCGCCAGCTTTCATGCCACGGAAAAAGATGCGATTGCGAATTGGGGTTGTGTTTGCTTCAGCTCGCCTGTCTCGGTAACAGTGAAAAACATTATTAAACTATATGAAATGTGCATTGATCCAGCTCATGAACGAATTCATCGAAAACGGAAAAAAGGATGCTCCTTCTCCGCGTGAGCTGCCGGGCGAAAAAATAAGTCAACCTTAACACTGTCGACCACTTGTGAGCTCTACCCGTCCTGCACCTAATTAACTTTAAAGAACTGTACAAACTCGGAAGCCTTGCCCTCCAGCAAAACAGCAAGTCAACAGTGTCAGCCAGTCACTGTGTCTGCCCCGGGGACGAGCAATATGCAAAATGAAAGGTTGAAATGTAACAACACACGAACGACTTTTTTCTCAAATGCATGTAACGGCGTCATACTTGTGATATCTTGTGATGGTGCAAAACAGATTTGCCGGGCTCGCCACTCCATGTCATTGAAGCTCGAGGGAAGTGCATGCGAAATCATGGAAACGTACACCACCGCTCATGGCAAGAAGGGCACAAGTGTATGTATACCGCTACACATATTGCAGCAATGCAAAGCAAAGTGCATCATGTCAGAATCGCCATTCCCCGTTACTGAAACCCAGCTCCTGGCATGACCCATCCCCACAAACTGAGCCACAACTGGTAGGCCTCGGATACTGTTCTGAATTGCATGCTTTGCTCTTCCTCAACCCCATGATGCAATGTTGCCTCACCCACAGGCAAGAGATGGCAAATGTGCGTATTTACAGCAAGCCAGGTTGGACAAGTCCGCGCTTCATTGTTCCAGGAGAGGGTTATGGAAGCAAAGGATTCACGCACCAAAGGAGCATTCAAAAAGAAAAACAAAAACAGCCACAGCGGAGCGAGTCTGGTCAGGCAACATGCTTTTCATGTGGTCAAGGTAGTAGAGCGGGTTCTACGTGCTGGAGGCGTGATTGATTGTGAATAAAAAATATGGACCACATTGGACCTCCCTTACATTTAATCGCAACATTTGGGGGAAACGATTTATTGTTTTCTTTTGGATGTAAGCCAGCGGGCTTAATTAAGGCACATGCGGCACAATGTCTACGGCGCACACGGCAAAAAGGGTCCTGTATGGTAAGCAAAAACCAGCGTATCCGCACGTCACGCCACGAAACCGGAGGGACCTGAAGGGTTTAGGGTTTCGTCAGACAACCCATCCAACGCGTTCGCACTTCGCGGTGCGAAACCGCAGGGCCGTGGACCACTAGGGCTAGGGCAAGCTTTAACGCGCACAACCTCATGTGTTCGCATTTGATGGTAGGGAACCGGAGGCTTTAGGGTAGAGCCCCTTAGGCGCTTACATATTTGAAAAATTCGCCCCCTCTTTGCGATCCCAATTTTAAGCACGCCCCGTCATATGCCGAGCCAGGTTGATTACATGTCTTAAAGACGCCCCCTCGTTACCCCTGCTTCGGCGATCCAAATTGATCACAAAACTTAAATTTGGAAACACCCCCTCATTTGGCGTTCCCACTTGATCACACATCCTGAACACGCCCCCTCATTTCGCGATCCCGGTTGGTAACATTTCTTAACTCAGGTTGATGACGTTCCTTAAACCCGCCCCGTCAACACGACATATCTTAAAATTCAATTTTAACATTCATCACATATCTTAAACACGCCCCCTCATATGGCAATCCCGCCCCCTCTTTGGCGATTCAAGTTGATCGCATGTCTTAG
This sequence comes from Symbiodinium sp. clade A Y106, assembly GCA_003297005.1. Taxonomy (NCBI): domain Eukaryota; class Dinophyceae; order Suessiales; family Symbiodiniaceae; genus Symbiodinium; species Symbiodinium sp. clade A. The sequence goes on from BGNK01004324.1 coordinate 29,734, forward strand.
AGTCGCCCCCTCTTTTGGCGAGCATGATTCATCGCATATCTTAACCACACCGCCTCATTTGCCGATCCCAGTTGATCACATTTATTAAACCCACCCCTCTCTTGGCGATCCCGCTTCGGCACATATCTTAAACACGCCAAACTAAACCCGCCGTCTCACTTGGCGATCCAGGTTGAACACATGCCTTGAACGCGATCCCTCGTTAGGCGATCCCGGCTGATCACACTTCCTTAAATTCGTGCCCTCATTTCGCGATCCAAGAAGCGGAAAAGCAAAAGAAGCAGAAAAGCGGAGAAGCAGAAAAACAAAAACCAAGAATAAGCAGACAGCGACAAGCAAACACAGGGCAGCAAGCAGAAACAACAGCGGAACAGCGCAAAAGCTGCGGAAGAGAAAAGGGAAGCAGACAAGCGAAGAAGCGGAAAAGAAGAGAAGCATAAGAGCGGCAAGGCAAAAACACAAACACACAGAAAGCAATTAGCAAGCAGGAGCAGAAGGCAGAACTGGAAAACACAATGCAAAGCGTGGAAAGCCACAATAACAAAAACAAACACCAAACATAAACATAAACAACATAAAAAAAGGCTCCCAGCCACTTGTCCGGGGCACGGGTCGTGAGAAGCGAACGGTCTTTGTGCAGGGAGCTCCGCGGCCGTGTAATATCTAGAATCGGGTCATGTATGGCACTCGCTGAGCTTGCAAGAAGGCAGCCGCGCGCAATCGCAGCAGTTGGATGCGGCTGTCGTCGTAGTAGCAGAAATGGCTGTGATGGCGGCATCGGCAAAAGTAATCGTAGCATGTTGGTAACCAATACCAGTAATGGCTGTAGCACCACGAATACGAGTATCACCAATAGTCTGCAAATGGTCGAAACACCCGGATCAATCCGATCTGCTCACCACAAGCCTCAGCCTCGATCGCACCGCCTCGTCGTGCGTGCACGTTTGATTTCTGACAACAGCGTTACATTGGTAAATCACCTAGGTCGAGTTTGCCCCCTTGCATGGGCAACGTCGGCAACGTCGGCACGCAGGTGGGCATGGCCACGCCGTGTGAGGGATGAGCGAAGAGACGATGGTGTGATCCAGCACGAGCTGGGAGGAACAGGGGCAGGCCGCTGGCGACAAAACGAGTGCGTCGATGGTCGAGGTTCATGTCTGCGAACCCTAGCGCCAGCTTCGCGACAAACCCGCGTAACCGCATGCTCCAGAGGCAATGCGCGAGTGTCGAGGACACCCTCAAGCGTCTCAACACTGTGCGAATTGGGTGACTGACAAGACTGTCCGTTCCCTCAACCATGTTCCGCACCAACCGTAGAACCATACGACCTGTTTCCTTCCAATTCCACAATGCCGACCACCAACATGCGCATGGGGCGTGTGGTACGGCCCCGGAGTTGCTTGGACGTTCATCTACACAACAAATGTGTCGATGGCTGCCCAACAGCTGGGTGTTCTGCTTCTGCAAAAAAGTAGGACCGGATGATGTTGTAGATCTTGCGTACGGCCCCCCTGTCGCACCCAGTGTAGGCCGCAGCCTTTTGAATGCCCGTCAACTGGCTGAACCCGTATAAAAGTGCCACCAGCTTCTGGGGCCCGATACTACCTGGTAGCAAGTCTGCCACCGGACAGAAATTGCGCCATGAAGCAGCTTGCCGGCATTGCACACCTTTGAATACGGGCTCTTTCCCCGCGAGCTCATTTGTCACTAGGCATTGACGCTTTCTGGCTGCCCAGCTTCGCAGTACGCTGCTGCTGCCGCTGCTGCTGTGCTGCTGTACTGCCCCATCTGCTATGGTGTGGGAATCGCGCTGATCGGTGCAATGCGGCAGAAGGCGTTCTGTAAGAAGTGCTTCGGACAGACATGGGAGGTGTGGCGTCGAATTGGACTCGAGGCAGAGGTTCTGGCAACACGTATATGCAAACCACTTTCAGGCACCTGCAAATAGCTGAAAGTTGGCACATTCCTGCACCCACAACCAGCAACTCAAACCACGGAATCTGCATCTCTCAGCTCCTGTAGCCGAGCACTTCAAGCACCTCTCGTGCCTTCTCTGACTGCTGAGGCCCTTGAATCTCTGAGGCAGGCAGCCCCGACCGTGACCAGCGCCAAGTCGAACCAGTTGGCAAAGTCGTAGAAGAAACTGGGTTCAGCATAAGCTTGACAGTCTTACTTAGCATCAACACGGTTGGGGTCCATGGGGTCTGATGCTAGTGCTGCCAGTAGGAGATGCTGCATGCAGCGACTTCAACACAAAGGAAAACTGTTGCAACCGAACGCAGCATGGGAAACTGCAGGCGCTCGATCAGCACACGGATGATCAACTCGGCAAGGAAGACATACACCTGAGAGAGCCACCGGCATCCCATTCATTTTTGCGCTGTCATGCTTGCACGTACTTCGGCTGATGTTGCTACTACTTGAACTACCACTGCCAATGCCGCGGCCGATACCACTGCTCCTAACACCGGAAGGGGGGGTGGGGAGGGCGACTACGACCCAGTGCTACAGCCCGCCTATTGTTGCATACAATTCTGCGGAGCTGCAAAGATGGCATCAATCGTTCGGAAGACAGGCTCCACCGAGGCCAAGTCGGGCCCAGAGTTCGCAAGACCTCAGTTTCAATGCATATACATTGTTATAAGTGGAGCCACAAGTAGTGTAACCATGAACCTCCAAGCAGTATACTTCTTGCAACAGTAGAATAAAAGGAAAATGGTGATACCATGTCAGTCTCCAGAAGACTCCGGCTTGGGCTCTTGTTAGGGCTAGGGCCCATGGCCGTATAGAAATATAGTAATATAGTAATATAGTACCATTATATATCTTGGAATTCCAGCAGATTCCTATTTTCCTATGCTAGTTTATTCAATTCGCATATGACAGAGGTAGACATTGGCAAGGCTGTCCAAGCCGCCAAACTGAGCTGCACCTACTGCGCGACCTTCAAGTTCCAGTTCGAGCATCATGACGAACCTGGGCAGCACACTGCTCGCATCTAAACGTTGCATGCACCGAAGCCTTCATGCACCAAGTGACGAATTTAGAAGGACCAGAAGTCCAGCCATATAGTCGATGTAGTTCTTGCGCCGACGGAGGAAACCCTGAAAACCGCCAATGTCATGGAGGCCGAGCATGGCAGCGGTGCCGGCAGACGGCTTGGAGAACCTCGGGAGGATCTGCAGCTTCTGTGAAAGCCACGCAGTATGCACGCTGCCTGAATTCGGTGCAGTCATGCGGCTTTTCATGAGACGGTCTTTCCATCGAAGCAAGACCGCTGAGACTATCTCTGCGGGGACTTTCCACCAACGAGCGACTCGAGCGACTCGAGCGGTGTTCCTTTGCGCAAATGATCTGATGCTCATGGCACGAGACCACGCAAACAGTTGCAACAGTTTCACGATGTACCACGGAGCCTTCGATGGCAGGACGACTATCGGCTCTGCTTTTTCGAAAGCTTCAGTCGGCAAGCAGTCCTCGGCCATCTCGCAGCAACAGCAAGACAGTGTCACAATCACTGCATGCTTCAGAAAGCATCCAGCGCCAAGGCGCAGGAAGTGGATCGTTGCTCACCACAGCTGGCTGATAGCTTTGCTGTGTCTCGAACAGCTTTCCTGCACCATCTTGCATTGCATGACTGAAATCGTGCAGAGGCTCAACTCGGCAAGTATCATCGCGCACCAGCCAGGCTGACCGCAAATCTGAAGCGAATGGCTGCGCAAACAGCTACAGTAGCCAGGTCAAGCCTTGCTGCTCTTCCTCCAAAGAGCCTCCGTCTGTGGCCTTGCGTCGCGAGAGCAACGACGAGGCCTCGCCAGATCTCACATGGCCGCTGCGACCAGCTATGCTTGCTTTGTAAGGTATACATCATCAGAAACTCATACATCTGACACCTTGACACCAGACACAGCTCTCACTTAACACAGAAAATGCCACTGAGCACCTCCATGATGCGTTCTGCTCCTTGTGTACCGAAGGATCGCTCCACGGCCCCTCGCCACTGAGCATAATGGTCCTGATGTGGCCGAAATCTAGTCATCCTCACTGTTGTGCGCAGCTCGATGAGACTGCCCACCGCCAACAATGACCAACAAAGACCCAAGAACCATCAAGACTAAACAGGCTCACAAGAAAAACAAGAAACATGCAAAACACATCTCAAACAACAGCCAGCAGAACATGGAGACGACTATGCCGCTACGATGGTGGTGATGCTGATGTTGACGGCGATAGTGGTGAGTGGTTAAAATGCTGGCGATGGCGACAGAATGATGCTGATGCTCATGTTGATGATAACCCGTGGTGGTGATGACAATGCTGGAATCATGATGATGATGGTGATGATGATGATGATGATGATGATGATAATGACGACTTAGCAACAGCAGTAGTAGCGGTGGCAGTGGCGTTGGTGGTGCTGGTGAGCAATAGCTGCTCCAATGAAGATAGTTTCAGGAGCAGGAGGAGGAGGAGGAGGAGGACCAGGAGTAGGAGAACGGGCCAGCATACTGTGTTGAAAACACACCGATGTTCGCCAGGGTTCATCAAGCGCCCGCAATAGATCTTTGCATCCGTCACTGGGGTGCCACATCTCCCCGGCTGTCTCCTGGACAACTTCAGCAACCACGCGACCCTCTGAGAACTCTGTGTGTCGAACCGCGTCGAACTGCAAAGATGCCTATAAATGCCCACCTCCATGTCCAAGGAAACACGCTTGGACAAGCCCTGCACTACAAGTGCCATTTTTAGATGCCTGAGAGCCAAAAGACCGCACAAATAAGTTCGCCAGGTTCAGTAGAAATGCCTAAATTCCTAAATCCGTCATCAACGTGCAGCCTTTCAGATAGCCGGTCCATGCTGGCCCGAACAGAAAGGCCAATCCGTATGTCAGCCTTGCCTCACTGTAGGTCGACGTAGGACCCGAAGGGTCTAGAGTGCTCCGTTTGTAAGATCGATCTGGTATTCTGCGAGAACCCGAAATCTGCCTCAATGCCAAACGGAAAAGGGCAAGCAAGGCGTGAGACTGCTGCTAAACTTTAAACCGGCTCATGAAGACCTGAGACCTGACTGAATGCACGAACTGGCGCATTTTGTCAGCTGGTGTCACAATCTCCGCAGTCGGGCTAGACTTGCATCACAAATTCGAAAGGTATGCCGTATGGCGCAGAAGTTGTTGTAGTTTTCCTCCTCACACGGCTAGAAACATTACCATCCAGGCTTCTGCAAGCAACTCTGAAGCCAAGGCGCGACGATGTCGTGCGCAGAACTTGCGTCTTAAGTTCTGTGAACTCCCGCGTCATCCATTTTCTAATGTCCACCTCGGATATTGCATACTCCGGCTACCCCTGCAGACTTTGGGAGTATCTGGAATTGCATGAAGTCTGTAACGTTTCGGGCCCTGTGGAGAAAGGCTGCCCTATTGCGTCAGCCAGGCTGCCAAGTCTTTGACTGTGGCGGTGTTGCTTCCACGGAGCTTGAGGAGCCGCTCCATAAACCTCAGGCTCTCAGCGAGACCGGAAGCAAGTGTGGAAGAGGACGATATGCGACTGCGAAAATCATAATTATCCCCAGCATGTTAGAAGAAGCTTTCATGCTTACCCCGAATAACGCAGGGCCCGATGCGACAAAGCAGCTGGGAGAACGGCACCTGATGTCGAACAGACGGGGCTTCTTTGGTTGTAGCAGTATGAAGAAGCTCCAAAGCGCCCCAAAGTCTGAAAGTCTGAAACATCTACCGTCGACCTTCGAATACTGGGCCCGGCTGGCTTTCTTGGACTTCGTCAATCTGCGATCCTCTTTGTTCCGCATGCTGGCCTCAGCCTTCCTCTGTCAAAGCGGGGCTTGAACACGGTCTAGCAGCGATTGCTGCTTACGACCGGGCTTGCGACGAATGCGACACAATCGGAATATCCGAAATATGATGGATCCTCAAGCCCTCAAACCCGGAGGTGAGGGCGCCTTGTCATAGTAGCCACCCTCCTCACCGTTTTCAAAAAGGACGTCTATGAAGTTGACCTGAGTCTCCAGCGGACTGGCTGCCCACTTCGACTGAAGATCTCGCAGTAGATCGATCCAGTTGCTTTCCATCCCGAAGCATACTCTCTAACTCCATACAAACTCGTCAGTCATTTGAGCTGATGATGACAAGCTTGATAGATGCTCCCCGCCCCGCTTCAAATCAAAAAGAGCCTCGACCACCGAAAAAAAAACACGCAGCATAGGCAGTTGATGGAAATGACACTTGGAAGAGTAAACAAAGATCTCAATACTGGGAAGAGTAGCAATGGGGAATGTTGCAGTGCCGCCTGGAAGTACTGTACTTGAATGCCGGGCCACCAAGTCATGCAGGTCTACGTCAGCCTCCCGCAAGACCTTGCGAACTCTCGCATTGGAGACCATGTGCTGGAACTCATCCAAATCCTGAGGGGTAAATGGAGACACTCGCAAATACCGCTACCTAAAGTCGACCTATCTGATTGCTACTTAGCACGCTGCTCAGGCAGCTAATATAGGGGCCTTAATAATTAGAGTAGGGTTTGGGGGCCCATTACACTATAACTAGGGCCCATTACACTATAACTATAATAAGGAACCCCCACAATAATGTTGGTAATTATTTAGGGCCCCATATTAACCCTGCAGCTTCCCTTCCAAGCCTCGATGAAAGGCATCATAAGGCAAGGTATGGAATGCATAGTGAAAGGCTAACGCAAACACAAGCGCAACGGGCCTATAAGGGTTTAGGATATCAAGAGAAGGCCGGCGGCGATGCAGCCGTCATTGTTCTCATCGGCACCCAGCTGCAGGCACGTCTGGAGGACCTCTGTCGTCCAGCTGACCTGAAGGCACGGTTTACACTCTCGCAACTCGGACTTGCCAGACGAGGTCTCTGTGTTCGGGTGCACAACCAACTCAGACATGGTACGGTTTAGGGTTTAGGGTTTAGGAGGGCATGCGACAAGGATCAGTGAAAAGACCACTGCAAGCTGGCTTGGCCTGCAAGGCTTCTTTCTCGGCGTCTGCGACGGCCGTGATCACCTCCTGGGACGTTGCAAACCTTCCTATCATGCGGCCTTTCGAAAACGTGATGTCTGGAAACTTTTGCAGCTGTGCGCACGAAGTCGGCTTTGTGCCACAGGTAGCGGGTTTGGGCCGCGTACATCGGGTTTCTTGAGGAACTTGGTAAGCGTACATGTTGCAGGTTGATTCCAGAGTGACTGGTAGTAAAATCTTACATCCCTCTCTTCATCTTCTGCCAGTGTATGTGGGCAATCCGGGAGGTTCTGTTGAACCAAGGAACGCAGAGGACGCCGATGAGCATGTTCATGATGGTTATGGCAGAGACGATCATGAACAAGTACATCAGTCCGAGGCCCAGATACTCTTCAGTCTCGATCATCATATTCAGCATCTCCGAGACCGAGTCCAGGAGCGTACCCTGCAGGAGCAGGCTGTGCATGGCGCCAGGCACGTGTTTGAAATACTTCTCTCCAACGGCTGTACCCACGAGCGCAGTCTTGAAAGCTATGGCGAAGACCTCGTGATCAACACGCGAAGTTGATTCACTACATCTGCACTCCTCCAAAGATTCTGACTGAACTGATTGCCCCGGCACATACAGGCAGATGCCAAGCAGAATCAGGGTGAAGCCCACCGATCGCGCCGCACTCCAGATTGCCTTCACCATTATCAGGAGCTCAGGGAAGAACCTCTCAGGTCAAAGCTACTAAGGCCACTGGAGCGCTTGAAGTTTGGAAGTGCTGGTGCCGCGACTTCAGATGCCGTATCGTTCTGCTGCATCGGTGCTACCATCTTGGGGTTGAGTCCACTGCTGAGGAAGTTCAGGGCGCTCGTGCTTCAGTGCGCACAAAGTTAAGTTATACTGATACATATCTTATAAGGGGCATGATGTTGCTGTACACCATCAGGCTGTTCCTGAACTAGCCTGAAGTATTACTTCTCACGGGCTGGTAAAGTCGATGTAGCCATACGCCCCCCCCCCCAAAAAAAAAAAAAAAAAAAAAGATCCCAAACCCTTGAAACTGCAACCTACACCTTACGCCCGAAACTTGCTAAAGCTCCAACAAGCCACCGGATGAGACGTGCCATCCGCAACAGCCGCGTCAAGCGCAGCAACCGTGCGATACCTTACTTGTATGTATGTATGTATGCATGTATGTATGTATGTATATATATATATATATACACCGTTTCCTGATATGTACGGTGTACAGACTACAGACATCGGCGCACTACAAGCGATAAGCTGCTATTCCTGAAAGTACGGAAGAAAATTTCAAGCAGCCTTCTTTTTCTCGAGAAACATGGGCCTGTATTCCGACGCACTCTCGAGAAATATGCATGTGTATGTACATATGTGTGTGTGTGTGTATGTACGTACGCATGTGTGCATGTGTGTACGTATATACATATGTATATATATATATGCATGTATATATACATATCGAGAGAGAAGTATAGGTAGCTACATCTATAAATATATATATATATATTACACATTTTAAAATTGTATGTACAAACCTGTGCGTATTTCTATAAATCCACTCGGCAAGCACATGCAAAGTGCTAGCCGCCAGCGGGGAACCACAAAACACTGCGGGGAGGAAGGTCACAGGATCCTGCTTGCAGGAACGTTCGGCTTTGGGATTTGGGCATTAGGCACTGTGCAGCTCAGCCCAGCGGCCTTGCGGGTTTCGGTTTTAATAGCTTATGTGTGTATATATATATATATATATGTAACAGGATTGAATGACAGGTTTTTTGAAGGATTGTGATCTTGCTTCAAGGGCTTCGTCGTTGGTGCCTGATGCGGTTTAGTGCTTGAACCTGCGGCCCTGCGGCTGATCTTCTCACGTTAGGTCCCTGCAACTCATCATCCAACCCCTTAACTTCCAAACCCTAGAGGGCCCGGATGCGCAGGATCGAGGCATCACCGAAGATGGTTGTCCCACCGCCAGAACCCGCCATTGCCAGGACCACGATGTTCATGACCTGCAATCAGACATGAGACGTCAAGCACGCCAAAAAAACGACGATGACCTCTGCTTGCAACTGCTGTGGTAAGGCTGGTGGTGATGTTAACGCTTAAACATGTCAGCGATAGTCATGATGATGGTGATGATGCTGACTAGGGGTGATGGACGGTGGATGTTGACAGTGATGGTGATGGTGGCAGCGAGGGCGGTGTCGGTGTTTGTGGTGGCATTGGCGGCGGCGGTGGTGGTGCTGTGGCTTGTGCTGCTGTTGCTTTCGCAGTAGTTGGCGGTTGCGCTCTTCCTGCTGCAGCGGCAGCAGCACAGGCGGTCAAGACTCGGGATGTGGCGGTCTTCGTGGCTGGCGGTGGCTATGGTG
>BGNK01004324.1:39325-56153 GCA_003297005.1 Symbiodinium sp. clade A Y106
CTGGAAAATGCTGCAGCACGAGACGAGCTTGCAAGCAAGGACAAGTTTCTGTGGTGCTGGTTGGGGTGGTGATTGGGGTAGCGGAGGGCGGGCGGGGGGCGACCGGGTCGAAATACAGCCAAACGATGTTGCGGTGCCTTTTTAAGTTTGGACAGTCTCTGCAGAAAACCCATGGTACAGCCTTCAGGCTTCAGCACTAAAGCTGGAGTGCCACAGGCATGTAGGCAATACTTAACATGATTATTTCGATTTGGATGCTTTCGGTCATGTAGGTGCCGAAAGGCATGTACGCAATACTTAACATGATTATTTCAGATTGGATGCTTCCGGTCATGTAGGTGCCAAAATGTAGGCAAGACTTAACATGATTATCTCGGTTTGGATGCTTTCGGTCATGTAGGTGCGAAAGCGCATGTAGGCAATCCTTCTTAACATGGTTATATCGGTTTGGATGCTTTCGGTCATGTAGGTGCGAGAAGGCATGCAGGCAATACTTGACATGATTATCTCGGTTTGGATGCTTTCGGTCATGTAGGTGCGGAAGCGCATGTAGGCAATCCTTTTTAACATGGTTATATCGGTTTGGATGCTTTCGGTCATGTAGGTGCGAGAAGGCATGAAGGCAATACTTGACATGATTATCTCGGTTTGGATGCTTTCGGTCATGTAGGTGCGAAAAGGCATGTAGGTAATACTTAACATGAATTATTTTCCCCATCTAGTATTTCCCCATCTGGCTGCATTTACACCCATCTAGTTGCATTTCGACTTATGCTCGGGTGGGGAGGTTGGGGGTGGGGGTGGGGCTGCTTGGAGCCAATTAGCTCATCCTTGTACCGCTGATGAAATGTTGGCAACACTCGGTATCTGCGTGCCCCCTCCGACCAAGTCAAGGCACCCAGGTTTCGGCGACCATCATGAATACCAGAGCGAAATCGAAGGCAAACCAAGCATCTTTGAAGCAGTTGCACTTCCTCTCGAACGCCATGAAGCGAATGAAGAGCTCCAATGAAAAATAAAAGCAAAAGAGCTGCTCACTGACAATGAAGAAGGGGGCGGTCTCTGTAATAAGGTCAGCTCCGTTCAAGTCAGTGTCGAAGGACATGTAGAGGGCATAGATCACAATGACCAACATGGTGAAGTTCTCAAAGAAGGAATGCCGAGCCACATACTGAAAGCATCCTTGGCTCGGTCGCCATTGTCTACATCAGGATCTAGTCAGAGTACTGGGGTACCCCAATCGAAAATATCCAAAGTTGCCTGGAGTTCACAAGTGCCAGACCGTCTCCTGTCGCAAAACTAGACAAGTGAGCGAACAGGATGCGAGCGGGAAAGATTGACCACTCCCGACTCCAAAGCATTACATACCCCACACAAGCCAATGTAGGGGCCGTAAGAATTGGAATAGGGTTTTGGGGTATATTATACTATACTTATAGTAAGGAACCCCAAAATAGCAGACATGGCAACTCCTGCTTGAATCCCACTTCACAGGTTTGGATTCTCACCCGGGCAGCACTGTGCGTAGTTTTTGATATCTCATAACGTATAACCATTGGGCTACGCACTACTGTAGAGGTAGTTCTCTAAATTGGGGTCCCTTATACGGGTGCCGTACTATTTGGGTGACTCAAAAAGGGACCCTAATTTAGAGAACTACCCAGAGGAATTCTGTATTCAGCGTACATCGCCTGACAGCCTCAGTCCTAGCCTTGACAGTGGGAAAGCAGCCTACAGTGCTCCGTTCTGAATATCATCACAGTATCAGATTATGAAAGGTAATGTAATTCAATATGGTACATGATGACACAATGTAGCACTCTACGAGAATGGCCCTTGGGCCAAGGAACCGGTTTTCTTGTACAAGTTCTTCACGTCCTTGGCTGGCAGCTCTACCACATGATGGTAAATGGAAGGAATGACAATCCAAAGTTCGCACAGCCGTAGCTTGGAGATGCTGCTGCGGGATTTGGAGCTAGAACTTTGAGCACATTATCTGCCAGCGAGCACTGCTCAAGGCCACAGTGCTTCCAGACTTCCAGCTACTTGAAGCACTTTCCTCCCTCCATAGTCGACAGCAGGCACGCTCCAGTTGCAGTTCGTGGAGGCACTAGCCAGAAAACTAAGCCGCTGGTGGTCTTACCGAGTCAGAGATGCTCATTACACCTGCGAAACAACTCCGTGATGACCTGATAGGCGATGCTAGGCGATTGGAGTAGTGGAGTTTTTGCATTTCCACCAATTTCAGGGATCCATAAGGGATCTATAGGGTTTAGGGCTTCGGGGACTCCAATACCCCTTAATTAAGGAATTTAGCTTCAGCCGAGAAGTCGTAGCGCATGTCATTGACCATATCTTCCGCAATCGCAGCTTTCAGGCGCTGGCCCTGACTGAAAACGGCATGTCGACCTCGGGCGTCTGCAAAGCAAGAACACTCTGAATAATAGTAATAATAGTAATAACAGTAGTAATCGTCATAACACAAATAATACTAGTAAAAATAATTAATACTACTAGTAATAGTAATAATAATAATAAAGATGGCTTTCGGGGCCGCTGCCCAGATTCTTCCCGAGCCAAAGCGGCTGCACTCATCTCCAGGCTCTCCCAAACTTGCAGCTGCGGGACCCTGTAGGCCCGTGTCCGGCATGGCGTCCCAGTCGACTTTGGAAGCGGCCTGCAGACACGGCGAATTGAACAGTTACAATGAGGAACTCGAGGGAATAGGAATACTCATAGTTTTGCAGATTTTGAGTGACAGGCCTCCGTTCGAAGCCTTGAGATTTGATTCCGGCTGCAAGAGAGTGTCGCAGAATTTTCGATGTTACGCATCTCAGAGACTCGGTCTACCAACAGACTTGATTCGCGAAGGGTGAGCCGGGAGGGCGTGGCTCTTCACGAAACCGATTTCCGCATTTTGGAATACTGTCATATACTGCATCTCCGTGTGTGCGGCGGTGCGCGTGTGCATCAGCTCCTGCAGATCTGGGCCAGGCCACAGCTGAGCCGAAAGCTACGGACTCACTCCCCGGGTGCCCGGCACGTGTGTCTTGGCTGCCGAGCGTGTTGGTCTGTTGAAAACCTCAGAAACATCAGAGCCACACCCCACGCGCCGGTGTGCATGGAGAGCACTTAGCCGGGCACCGGGCTGTCTAAGTCTAGCTGTCACAGGAGGCACAGCCCTGACGCATGGCAACTCGAACCTCGATCCCTGCTGGCTGCTGGCAAAGTTCGAATTCGGTACGAGTCGGTCTCGGTCTCGGTGACGACCTGCTCCGCCTGCTTAGTTCAAACGTGCGTGCAAAGTCACGGCCGGCTTTGTCCGCGATTCAGAGGCTCACTGGAGGATCACGACTTCAGCGATGCAATGCGCTGCGTCCAAAGCTGTGGAAAACACAGACGTAGAGACGTAGAGTCGCAGAGGCCCAAACCACGAACGCATACAGGCATACAAGTGGCTTCCCGATGCGCCACCGATTTTCAAGACTGAGACCCGGGGCGGGGGGATCCCTTTTTGCATTCATTGCACCCGTCCTGCTGATTCTGATTGGACTCTGCAGGACAGAGTCGGTTGTCTTCGGTGCCGTGGAACACCTGCACAAACCGAGAATGCTGCAATGCTAGGCATTGCTAGGCATTGCAACTACAGGGTCGTAAATCGTCTTGGGCTTGGCATCCTCGAAAGTTTTCGGTGACAAGCGGGGCTTCAAGCCCTGCCTCGGACACGAGCACAGGTGGGAGAGCTGATGCTTCCACATCCTTCGCCTGGGCACTGCTTTGACCCTGAGGGTTTCGGGCTCTCATCTTCCGCTCAAAGCCAAACCCTTTCAACCCGAAAGCCCTCATATAGGGGCCATAATAATTAGAATAGGGTGTGGGGGGTCATTGTACTACAACTACAACAAAAGAACCCGCCAAAACAGTAACCCCAAACTGGAGCAAATTCCGAGGTGCATCCGACACTTCTCGCCCAGCGAGCTGGGCCAAAGCGTGCTGCAAGTTCGCATTCTCGGCACGCAGTCGAGAGTACTCCTCCGCAGTAAGTGGGTGTTACAGGTTCCTGAAGGGCCTGAGACGATGTTGCTTCCCAGCTATCTCGTGGGTTTGGGCCTCGTGTAGGGATAGTATGATAGGCAAGGCAGGAGAAGGGAGGCTTTCATTCGGGTCCTCTGAGAGCGACGCCACATTTTGGAAAAACAGCGAGGCCCGATCGGCGTGATCCTCACCGGCCATGGCGCTGGCCCAGAGAAAGTGCGCGCGCCGAGCGCGCAGAGCTGGTGTCAGGCGCCAGCCGAACTCCGACTCCGACAGACCAAAAGAGAGGCTGACCCCGAAAAACAGCCGAACAAAAGCCCCGGATGCTGTCACGATGTTGATCGACAAATCTTAAGTTGAAGTGTGGGACCTTCCAGGCAAGCGTGTCAAGGTTTGCGAGCATCCTTAGCACTCGAACCGAAACTCCAAAGGACCACAGCTCTCACAGGCGAACAGCGCAGGGAAAGAAAATAGCAACCTACAAAATACCCTACAGGGATACCCAGAAGAAGTGAAGTGTAGTGATGGGCCTTTTGCAACACGAGGACGCCGGCGATCGCTTTCGGATCTCGGAGCACAAGCCAACTTTGGCCGAACCCCTCGTCAGCCACAGCTCACCTATCATGCCCTTCCTCTAGGTGAGAGTTCTATCGACTGGTGGGAGCTTGGAAGTGGTACTACGACCACTCCCAAGGCCCTTCGGAGTGCATGCAACCTCGGCTGTTTCACCAAAGGCCCTAAACGTGTGAACGGGCCATGTGGGGAAGGCCGCAAACGCGGGATCCCAGCACGTCCAAAATGTGCGCGGTCTTGGGCTTGGGATGCTATGATGCTATGCAAACCCACGATGGTCCCGACTCTGGGCCCTCACATTGCCCGTTAAAAGTGACACGTCACTAGCTTCGAAAGCGCTTGGCTTCGGGGTTCAAAGTTGAAGGGAGTGAAGGGAGTAAAGGGTGCCCAGACTGGTGGGGAAGAGACGGGGATGCTCAGCGCAGGTGCTCTTGAGGCAGCCAACGGTGCGCCAGCCATCCTCCTGCAACTGGGAGGCTACAGTAGACGCTTCTGCAAGAACAAGTTCTGAGTAAGCTCTGACATCATGTGTGGCAACTGCAGGCGGATCTGTAAGGCAGCTGACAGCGCACCGGATCACACCGGCACACGCAGAAGAAGAATTCAAAGGTTCAGTTCATCCCTCGATCTCCTGCAATCTGACTTCACTCGTCATCAGCCGAGTGCAAGTCCGCTGGCCTTGGCTTCAGGAGTCTTCCATAGCTCCCAGTCTCTAGTCTCTAAGCACTTGTATTCAAAAGCAGAGAAGAGTTGATACATGGGGGAAGGATTCTTTTGCAACCTATACAAGAAACAACCCACATGCCAACTTCCGAAGTACCAAACACGCACCGCGCTTGGTCAGCTCTCGACCATCCACTCTTCATACTGAGCCCTCGGCTTCTCAATTCTCGGTCTCAAAAAGTTCAGGTACAGGCTTTTGAAGGGCCTGGCATGGCCGCGCTCAAGGCTATGTTGACCGATGCACAATGTTGGCGGTTGTGTACACCACAGAGCAACTCGACATCAGCCGACCCGCCACAAACTCCTTGAAATCCCTGCTTCGAAATCAAACCGTGTCAGGCGGAGCCATGGAAGGCACCAAACTGGCGGGGCTCTTTCGTAGGGTCATACGGCACATAAGTTCGAGTTGTTCTGGGACTGTCTTGACTCTGACTGGAAGAATCAGGTTTCACTCAGCTTAGGCTTTGCGGCTTTGGGTTGGTGGTTCGGGGTTGTCTTCGTCGGGCTCTGCAATTCAGGGACTTTGGCTGTCTAGGCATGGCGAAGAGAACGCCGTTCGAAAGAAGACTTTCACGAAGCTTGTCGGGCATTGCAACTACGGCGGTGTGGTGAAAGAGAACATGTCGTAGCCACACTAACTAACATTCAGCAACCAGTTCCTTGGGCCGTGACTTTGCACAGCCGTGCCACCAGTGTTCTTTGAAGCCCCCACAGACACAAGAAGCGCTGACTTCAGCTCGGGTTGCTTCTTGGAGCGCTTCGTCGCCAAAGAGCCCTTGGGAGGTTGGCAGAGGCTTGGATTGAGGCTGAGTGCCGAGCCGACGTAGTCGTACTCCTTCGACAGGGATCTGACATCCAAACAATGCCTTTTTTATGGGTTACTAGGTTGCTAGAAGGGTACTATAAGGGTTCCTGTAAGGTTGCCACAACGGTACTGCTGGGGTTGTTACAAGAGTTATGGATGTTCCGTCAAGCGAAAGCATAACCGAAGTACCAAAGCCAAGTGACACATGCCGAGCCCGTGTAAAATGGGTTGGGGCGAATGTTGGACAAAGCGCATTGGACCTTCAACTGAAGAATGCTGATAGTTCTGCTTCGCTCGATATATGTCATTGCCTGGGTGTCGCAACAATCCAACAACATGGAGACTGACTCACGGTCTTTTGCAATCGAACGGCTTGCTTCAGCAGCTGCACACTGGAAGTAGAAGCGACGGATCATAATTGGGTGAGAAACGATGGTTCAATTTTGGGCCGGGTGCGCTGACATGTTCAACACCATGAATTCCCCATCCACGGCAGGTGTTGCGGCTCGGGCTGTCTTTCCTGCAGGAAGCTTGCACGAGCGCCGACGAGTTGAGGTACCAACAGCCGCAGCTTAGCATGCCGCAGGGCTTTCGTGGCTACATGCTTCGGGAGGCGATGGGCGCTGTTTGCTGTCCACAAACATCCTAGTCATTTTCTCTAGGCGTCCGAGTTCTACGCGCATCTCTACCAGCTGTGATGGCTGTTCTTGCTCCGGTGAAGGCAACCGGGAGTTCAGCGATAGTTCCTCCATCAGGCAGGCGCCCTGAGGACTTTGCCTCTGGGGCACGGGCTGCGCCATTTGTGGAGGTTGTTGTTCTGGGGAATGCAATCCCCGCAATTGCGGCACTTGACAAGTGCCTTGAGATCTTGATCTGGCACGATGTGCACGGCGCGCATGACGAATGGAGCCTTCAAATGCGAAAGCCCGTCCCTCCTGCATACGTCTGCAGCTGCGACGCATGTTGATGCCGGAGGGGCAAACGTCAGCGGCAAGTGCAAAGGGACGGCTTCGGTGCTCGACGGAGCAGGGCCAGACCGGCTCCAGTCTGCCAGTACATGGGGCAAGACTCCAGACCGCTCTGAGGCTCCGAGGCTGTGCGTTTTGCGCCGCATCTTGCTCGGGCTTGGGCCCCAATGCATGCCCTGCACTTGACTTTCGTGGCTTTCGATACCTTCACAAAAGCGCAATAACAATCCACAAGCAAGCCTTCAATATCCGTACAGTGCCCCTACATTTGACTTGAGATTGCAAGCGTCCTTCCACTTGTACTTCTTCGTGGAATAGCCAGCCGCTACCCGCGTCTTCTGATACCTGTGCTTAGGCTGATGGTTTTAGTCTGCAATGCTTCAAGAGACACGGAATGACCGTTACGGCGCGTCTGAGGCAGTCATCGAAATATGTCTAGTGTCTCCTGTGAACATTGGCTTTTGAAAGAGGCGAGATTCCGCTTTGGGGATCCACAGAAGACGTTGACGATTGAAAGAACATGTCCCAATCAAGCGCCTCTATCACAGATCGTATCGAAGCTAAGATCGCGGCTCGTGGATGAGTATCGCGAACCACGTGTTCACGAAGATCAGCCTGTCCAGTTTCTTTCAGGGCGAGTTGTGGGACGGAGCTCGCATGACTCTTTCCTCTGTGGTGAAGGTGGGGACGGCACAGATGGCACAGCTCATACGCTAGTTCTGGCCGACCTCCTCCCATACCCTGCTCCACCGGGCCCCAACAATTTCTCCGTCTATGTATGTAAGCATGCTGCATGTATGTATGTATGCATGTATGCATGAATGTACGCATAAGGTACTTAAGCAGACCGCCCTCTGATCTCGGGATCTTGCGTGCCTCGTGGCATAGTACAGGACAAGATTGAAGCTGAGCCTGAACTCGTCGCTTCTCAGTCTATTCTACACATCCATCTTCGTTGGGCAGCGGAGCCTGACTTGTCAACTAGACTGCCAACATCATTAGTTGAAAGGTTGCTGCTGCAACGTGGGCCATGATTCCAAGTACTGTCCGCGCTATTGCTGCTGCCCCTTTTGCTAGCCTCAGCAAGCTTTTGCTACCTGTACAATACGCACTGTTGTCGTGGCTCCCCATTCCGTCCTTCTTGCGCCGGCTCCCGTCAGTCAGGGGCTTAGCAGCATGCAAACTCGGCATCCTGCTGCCAGCCGCGGTTGGCGTCGTAGCCCTGGCGGAACAGTTCAGGTTGCCGAGTTTGAATTCTGCAGGCACCGAGTCAGCGTCAAACTTGCAATGTTAGTAAGCATCAAACTTGCAATGTTAGTTTGCAGGACCTCATGAAAATAGAAACCGCCAGCTTCTCCAGAAAAAAAAGGCATTTGGCGTTTATGAAGCCACAAGACATCTTTGCATCCGATGCATCACCTGGTTCCCGAACATGGCTTCTGCAATCAGGTGTTTAAACAACATCGTGGCTACGGTTGCGGTTGCGGCGGTGGTGGTGGTCGCTGTGCTTCTGGTTGTTCTTGTTGTTGTGGTTGCGGCTGGCGGTTGGCGGTTGTCGGTCATCAACAATCAACAAGCACCCTCAATGCACCACTCTCAAACCACCGTCGTCACCGTCTTTCGCAAAGAGCATCAGCATTCCGGCGCAGGCCTTGATCGTCTCGTCATCCCCGAAGATCATGAGCAGGTTCTGTGTCAGGGCCGATCCAAATGTCCTCCGCGAGGGGTTGATGGTCGGAGCTGGTGGGCTGCCCCATGCAGAAATAAAGCTAAACCTCGGGATCCAACCGCTTCCCTTCATATGCCTCAGTCCCTGAAAGAGAGCACCCGGTCCTGGCGTACTGGTCGAAGTTCGAGGACACCCCCATGCTCAGCACCGTAAGTGCACCGAGGATGGGTGCAAACACCACCAGCAGCCTGCCGCGCGGTGCAAACTCTTCTTTCGTTGCGGTATCTCGCAACTGCTAGCGCCAACATCATCATCAGGTCACCAGGTTCATCACCATGGTCAAGCTCGTCATCGCCATCATCTTAGCAGCCATCCGCAGCCTTCCGCATCGTCGGTCTACCAAGCTTCACAACTTGAAGACTTATCCAATATTGCTGCACATATACCCTAGTGGCTCGGGAATTGTGAGGGCTCCCCCTCAGCACTGAATGCGAACGGAAGCTCGGGAAGCATTCAACAGCTATGGCTCTGGTGTCATACGTCCGAAGGGACAGGCGACAATTGCTCGGAGCAATGAAAACTGTGCAATACTACAAGCCGTGGGAATACAAGAACGCCAGCAAACCACACATGTGCAATAACACCACATGGTAATGCTAGAGTATGCTAGAGTTATCCACTCTGGGAAACCTCTCCTAGGCAAGAGCAACCCCACCTTACCTCGATTCTTCTGCGGCTCCTTCCATTGATATCTCAAAGAACGGAACCCCAACCCAATGCCGTGCATCCAGAGCCTCAATGCGATCATCGTGGCTCGTGCCACCGAGGTCCAGATGATGAAGACCTCTGGATGTGGAGTTGTGCGGTGGTGACAAGCTCTTGCTCTGTAGATCGCTCCTGCCCGGAGCTTCAGCTGCCTGGGGCAGCGGCGTGGCGGTTCACCTTCAGGAAGTAGAGGGCGCGGTAAAGAACCAAAGCCTCATCCGAAGAACCCAACGCACAAAGGGGCTCGGGAACTGTCGCTGCTTTCAGCTTTCGGGATTGTGCGGTGAGGCTCGGAGTGCAAACCCTCCACCGCCCAGGACTCTCGCCGCCATCGCAGCATCCAGAGCAAGGTGCTGGTTGTAAGTTTGGGAAAGCTCCGTCGCCTAAGCGCAACGCCAAGCATTGAAGAGGATGTTCCGTCACATGACAAGGCGCGTGCGAGTTGCAACTTCAGCTTACTCTCAACGCTCCAACGGCACCGGTCAACTCAACCTGAGGAAACTACGTCAAGGACACCGTTGGAATGGTCGGCCAAATAGCTAACCGACCCGACCTGGCTCCAACACATGCCGGAGGGCGATGCGTTTGTCGCTCTGCGGGCTTGAAACTTGATGAATTCACACACCAGAAGCGACGGCGTGAGATTACACCCCCGAGCTCGCTCTTCCGTCCGCAACTTGGCTGGAGCTCCTCCTCTCCCAAATCCGCTGAGGCGCTGGCATTGAACGTCGTGTAGCCTGAGCTGTCGTGTCGCTGGAAGAGAGGCGGCCCGGGTGAAGCCCTCGAAACAGCCAAGCAGCGCAGGCCAAACATGGCGAAGAACACGCTCCCGATGCTCAGGTCCACTGCGCCCTCCAGCTGTCGTCGTTTCAGCTTCAGGTGGGGATTTCGCCCGTACAAGCTTGCAAAGTGAATGCCAAGCTGGCCAACTCAAACAACGCAACTTAGAAGACCAAAGAGAGTCAGGTGCTCCAGCCTGAATGGTAAAGAAGTGCTTCCACCCAGAGCCGTTGACCCTCCGTTCGTACATGAAGTCCCAATAGACCTGAAGCGGTGCACAGGCTCCCAAGTATTTGCGGAATTCGGGTGCCGTTGCCATCCAGGCCTGGAAAAGACAGATGTAGAGCACGAAGAGGGCCCTGGAGGCAGCGGGCCGTCACGTCTCAACTTAAGGGTCGAAGGACTTGCCTGATGATGTCCGAAAGAAGTTGTGCGAAGCCGCTGCCGTATTCGATCATGCCGGGCCTCGTCAAGGGGGGGGGGGGGTTAATGATTGCACCTGTACCAGAACCTGAATCCTGGGATGCATATAAACTTAGCTTAGCTTCAGCCGGCACGGCACTCCAATCACCAAACTTGTGTGACACCAAGTTCATCGATGCTTCGGAAACCTCTTCAGTTTTTCCCGACCGCAGAATATCCCAAGCTGTTTACATCCTGTGCCTGAAGGTGGAGACGTCGATCTTCGGCGTGACTGTGCCGAAGCCGGTCATCTCGAAAGAGTACCTACTACGACTGTATTTCACTTCCGATCCACTGCATAATGGCTCGTTCATGCTGCTCGGACAGGCAACTTGCTAAGGGGCGGAGAATATCTCCCCACATTATTTTTCTGCTTCTGTCGCCATTATTATTTATTTTTTCTTTTTTTTTCTCGCGTGCTTGTTATGAATAGTAATAGTAATAGTAATAGTAATAGTAATAGTAGTAGCAATAGTAATAGTAATAGTAATAGTAATAGTAGTAGCAATAGTAATAGTAATAGTAGTAGCAATAGTAATAGTAATAGTAATAGTATTTACTATTACTATTACTATTACTATTGCTATTACTATTACTATTACTATTACTATTACTATTCATAACAAACACGCGAGAAAAAAAAAAGGCCACAGGTGCAAAAAAATAATGGCTGCAAAAATAGGCCCTCCCTTGCTAAGTTACCGGTCGCTGCCAAAGGGAGCTGTCCCTGGAGTCTTTGCAGAGTTCCTGGAGAGAGGGAGAGTTTGCAGCGACCCGGGTCAACTTTGGTCAAGGATCTTCAACTTCAGATTCAGCCCTTGCACTACGATCGATCTGCTGGCACCTGCTCGGAATCCAAAGGTCGTAGTTGGGGTTGTACAGCGTGAACTGCACATGGACCGCTCTCGTTTGCGTGTCCAGCCTGAGATTTCGGAGGATCGAAGACTCATACTCTCTGCTCTCTGCTCTCTGCTTTACCTGCGGTTTAGAGGTGCGACGCCCCTGGCCCCAAACCGTGTCTTGACCTGCATGTCCTTGGATTTGGGGCCAGGGCCTGGGGGTCAGGAGAGGTGGGCAACCCATCTATGCGATACTCGACGAAACTCTACCATGCTTTGCAAAACTGTAAAAACACTGTACAGTACAATACTGCACTACGCTTACTCGTACTACTCTATTCTCTTCTAAGCCTGAGCTGCTGCAAGACAGAAGGAGCCCTTATCATCAGCAGGCACGCTCCGATCAAGGTCCCCGGCCAACTCTCTCGGGCCAAGAAGGCAACATCTTCTAGGAAAGCCTGTCGAACCGTGTCTGCAGACCTTAGGAAATCGAGGGATTCAACTTCAAACGTTAAGTCTCGGGAGGCTGTCCTAAAATGTCAAGCATCTGGCATTCCCGGCTTTCCCTGCCCATGCCATGGTCCCACGTGGAGAAGGGAAAGGGGGGTGGGCCGACAGGCGCGAAATCCTTGTCACAGGTGTCTCTTCTGCACCCGGACTTCGCGGTGATGTTTCCAACCTTTTTGTTTCAACAGTCAAAAGAATGGGAAGGGTATCCTCGTGACAGTTGTTGTTTTTGGATCGCGAACTTGCAAGAATGTATGAAACACGGCAACAGTCACAGGGTTTGGAGGGGCAATTCGTGAAGGTGTTCAGTCCTTGCTTTTGGAACTACATGTGGCCAAGATGCCTGCGAAGAGTTAACAATCACAAGGATGGGGTGGCTTGGACCTGGAATGTGCGAGACAGTTGATGCTATTGGACCTGGACGGTGCCAGCGACGAAGATAATGATGACAACCACATCTCGAACGTGCCAACAGTCAACAGGATGCGTCGCGACCCTTATGACCGTCGTTGTTTTCTGGATCTTGATACTGACAGTCGTCATTTACTGATCTTGATATCGCCGCGGGATCTTGGACTCAAAAACACGCGCACTCACGGGAAAGCGAGCGTTGAACAAAGCCAAAGCCAAACCCACCCGAACCAAAATCGGGACCCTTCCGGTCGTGCACCGACATGGGGAGAAGATTGCGGCCAAAACCACGCATGCTCCAAGACAAAAGACTCCCAACCCAAACCGAAACCCACACGGGTCTTTTACCCTGGAGGGCAGGGCAACTTGCCCACGAAAGGACATGGATTCAAACCCAAACGGGCGGAGAGATTCCTTGACCTTGGCAGGGGGCGGGGAGCACGTGACCATACATAACAGCTGGGTGGCAGACGGGTGCTGCAAGCTGTACTCGACACCTTGGCCAGGCACAAGGACCTTTAAGTCTAATCTACCGGTACCTCCTCAAGCGGTCTCTCGGACTTTCTGCTGTGGGAAAATCGGAAGCAGTTCCGACATTCGAGTTCGAATCACATGTCACATGAGTGTTACCACATGCACAGACTCAACACAAGACTTGCTTCCTTGATTTGTGTGGCGGAACAATCCAAGGATTCGGCTGTATCCCGAACCATCCACAGCGGAGAATGTCATCTGTGTGGATGCTTCTCCTGACGGAATGGGGGAGCTTCCACCTCCCGTCTATGCAGGATGATATGCCCTTTCTTGAATCAGGCTTTCACTTCGAAAATGTGTCGCAGGACTCCTGGCAAGACTATCTAAACCTGTCGAGCAGAGTCTTCCGACGATTACATCAACGTTGCCAGCATGAGCTAAGCTTTCCAGTACGACCCCCAGCCTCTTGGCGAAGCCATGCGCGACGGACCCCACTGCCATGGGCTGATCTGATGGGAGCGACCGTCCTCCAGAGCCACTGCGGATCACGCTTCTCTAGACTATCAGCAGACTGGGCAGCTCTACCCGGAAACTGCATGAAGCATCACTGGAAAACGGCAGGAAGCATAAGTTGAAACAAGAGATCTCTGAGATTTCCAAAAAGGGAAGAAGGCCTCAATGACAAGGGCAATCCAAGACCCGGTCCAAGCCAATCTTGCCCTGGAAGTAGGTGTAAACTTCTGCGAGGATTCCTGTCGCCGCCTGGCAAAGGAGATTCATGTGAGTTCGATCCGATCCGGCTTTAGGCGCTTGTGGATCCTGATGCCTCACCCTATCGGCAGCCGGCAGCTGTATCCGGCGAGTATGGCGAGTTAGCTGTGCCGCATGAAAACCTTCAGCCTTCGAAGAAATCCCAAGTGCTGGTGCTCGGCACTGACAACAAGCTGATCCAATGTTCTCCTGTCCTAGCACCTAGCATGACGGAAACATGACCTGGTTCATACGGGCCCAAAACTCGGCTGGATCAGTTCATCCTCCCAACTATCAAAAGGCGCTTCAAGAAAGCCTAGGACTTGGTCTTCTGAACCCCGGGCCGTGTCGTCCGTGTACGCCATGGCATAACCTTGGCTTTCCGGGGCTCCCAACTAAAATGCTAGGTCCTGCTAGGTGCAAGCAGCTACAGCAATAGACCTTCAGGGTCGGCCCCATGAGTCGACAAGGCACAAGCCAAAACAGCTAGGGTGCTCCACAAATTACCAAAGTCTCCCAGCCACGACCCTCGAAACACTAAGCTCCGAGCACGAGACATTGGGAGGCAGCGTGAAGGATGTATCCTGGTCAAGGTCATCTCAACAGGAACACCCTGGCGATCCTTTTCCACACTTCCGGCGACTGCGAACCATCATGGTGAGGTGCGAGCATGTCTTGCCAAAGCCCAACAAGACAGCGGATTCACAATCCCAAATAGAGTCGTAGAGTGTGGTAGCAGTGTCCACGATGTCAGGACCTCAAACCAAATCAGGACGCGAATCTTTAAAAGCTTAACATCCATCCCCAACTCCGACAACCTCGCTGCAAAACGGCGCCTCCTGAGGGCACTGTGCAGCTGTTGCCGGCTGGACGTTTTGGACGAGAACCTGCGCAGTTCTCGCTGTAGTCCTGTAGTCGCAGCTATCGACTTCTGGGGCAAAGCTCAGACATCTTCGACCCTGCCTGGAGGTATCCAACAGCATAATTTCCGCTGCGCAGCAGAGAGTCTGGTGTAAACAACTCGACCTGTTACACGATGCAGGGGATTCAGATTGCCAACGTGAGCTCGCGGATCATGAACTTGCGTCTTGCATGATCTTGCTGATGGCCGGTGACCACGACACTTGCGACTGTGGCTGCATGGCGAGCTGCGTGGCTGCATTTCCCGTTTCGGATGCGCTGGCTGAAACAGTCAGCATGTTCAAAGCATCTTATCTGAGGTTCACGAAAGTTTACGAGCCATTGGCAACCAATCTGGCATACTGCTGGCATGCAAGCATCTGAAACCTAAATCTGAAAGCCCGAAACATCAGCATTCCGTTTGCATGTAGAACCTCTGCCGTTCAGTAGAATCTAGAACCTCTGCCGTTCAAGCTGCACTGACAACAAACTGCCGGAGTCGGCCGAGCATCTGGCCGCCACGGTGTCCGTCAACCTAAGCGGTCCGATGAGGTCCCACTTGTGGGATCTGTGTATGATGACGCTCGTTCTGCCCCTGAGCGCCCCACCACGCCCAAACAGAACTCGGCGTTCGGATGTCTTCGAAGTCTACGGTATGCACATCACCTGCCGTGATTGCCCCCCTGGATAAAGTTTAAAGTTTAAAGGCAAGTTGGCAGCCACAGCAAACATGAAAGTAGAGCAAAAGCTCGCCAGCATGTCGATTGCCAAGATTACTACGAGCATGATTCAACACAGATCCCTTGCTTCCCTGCGACAAAGCCGGCTCGACCAGAGGTGAGAGGGAGCACAGCTCCTCGCAGCTTCGAGATTGTGCAAAGCCCGGACACTCCCTGGTTCGCCGTGTCCTTCACGGCATAAGTAGTTCACTCCGGACGGCTGCATCAGATAGATGTCGTAGACCGCCAAGACGAGAACAGTAAGATAGATCTCGGGCATGGAAACACAGTCTCGATTCGAAAAAGGTTTCTTGCTCAGGCCTCTCTCTGCATGTCGCTATGGCAAACCCTACGAACTAAGGTGAACTGGAGGCCGAAGCATTTCTCCATGTTTCCTGTTTGCTTCGGAACTGTTTTCTGCACCGGACTGTAGCGGCCAGCGGCATCCTCCAACTGAGAGGCCAGCGAAAACATTTCGCAGCTTCATTCGCTGCAAGTGCCTCGCTATTTTGGTCAGCTCCGCTTTGCTGTGAAGGCCAGAGTTGCGCTAAGACCTGGGCTGCTTCACGTTCCTGTCACGCTGCGTCATGAACCTCAGGGAGCGTGCCATCAAAAGAGTCGCCGAAGCTGGTAGGCGAAGTCCAGTCAATTCCCAGGCCGCCCAGCGCAAAAAGGCCAGGAAGAAACATCATCTGCTCGGCGAGTTCTCCGCTAGAGCCTTTTGCAGTCTCGAGGCTCGAAGGCTTCCCGTCTCTTTGCTCTCGCTCTCAACACCCAGCCAGATCGCGCACGAGGCCCTGCCACAGCAACCCGCCCAGTCGGCTCTACCTCCTGCTGCGGCGCCCTCCCCCTTGCCGGCATCGTGGCTGGACTTGTTGGCACCTGAGCGTTGCGGACTAGAGCAGGGCTTGTGCACAGACAAGTACCCTCATCCTCTGAGCATGAGCGTGAACCTGTGCCATAAAGCATGTTTGCAAATGCAGGTTCATGAGCGGTTGGAACACCAGACCGGTTGAGGGAGTGTTGTGCTGCGGAATTCATGGAGTTGTCTGTATCCTGAAAATTTTATCTTTATGTCATGTCTACATTTGAATTTGGTCGGACTTTTCCCCGAAACTGCGTTGCTATTCTGTTGACTCAAAGGCCCTATGGCAGCGGTAAATCAGCTATACATATCACGGTCATGGCATGCAGCACTCACAAGTTAAGTAGGATTCACACTCAACCTGTTCTCATGCCGTGATAGGAAAACAAACGATGAATTAGCCACAAGAGGTACAACATAGAGTTGTCCTTTGTAGAGTGACATCTGCAGTCTACTCAGCCTATTCAGCTACATTGGTACACTCTCAAGGTGTCCAGGTAGTAGCGTCTGCGAACTACAGTTCTACAGCTTAGCACGGCTCACTCTGTACACGCCTGTTTCAATTACCTTGATTATGAAATCA
>BGNK01004325.1:0-10947 GCA_003297005.1 Symbiodinium sp. clade A Y106
TAACGGCCCGTGCCCTGAACGAAACCATGTCCCTAGACCTAAGCCAC
The DNA here is from genome assembly GCA_003297005.1 of Symbiodinium sp. clade A Y106. NCBI lineage: Eukaryota > Dinophyceae > Suessiales > Symbiodiniaceae > Symbiodinium > Symbiodinium sp. clade A. Next base: position 48 of record BGNK01004325.1, read on the forward strand.
GCCCCTGACACGCGAAGTTTTTCAGGGGTCGGCGGCACTGGCGGCAGCCATTAAATATATATATATATATATATATACAAATATACGGGAGGAGAGAGCGAGAGAGGCAGAGAGATGATAGCCATGACAGAGCCGAGAGAGTGAGACAGCTGATAGCAGAGACAGAGCGCGGGATTCGGGTCGCTGATTGCTGATTTCTTGCGCCGGGTAGGTTGAATTTCAGATTAAGTTAAGCGTCACAGCACAACGACAGATCCCACGAATCGGAACCTGTTCACTGCTTTTCTAAAAATGGAAACAGGGCTGGTTTTGTCAGAGGTGCGACGGAACCTTGTGTGGAAGCTCTGAGCAAGGACCTCGCAGGAAGAAGGACCACAGTCACGCTGCGCCAACAGAGATTCCCAAGGGCAAGTTGGAAGAGAAACTACATCCCCCCACCTGCCTGAATTTGGCGAAAGTGAGACCGTCGGCTCTTCCTGGCCTGCAGCTGTCTTTCGCCCTGTACTGGTCTGCTCCTGAGTGCATCTGGCAGGACACAACAACGGGCGCCTGTGTCATCCTGCAGTCAAGCAGCCAGCTTCAAAGCCACGGGCTTGGTGTGTAGCTTCTCTTCTGTAGAGAAAAGTTTGCCAGCTTCCTTGCTTCTGTGCATAAGGCTGATAAGGACGATGCCAGACATCGCGTAGTGGACCGACAAGCCGCAGAGGACGCACTTCCAGCCCCAGAGGGCTGCGTTTCTGCTGAACATGGGACCTGCAAGGATGCCGGCAAACTTGCTGAAGACGTTTCCTATCGCGAACAGCTCGCTGGCCCTGGTGTGGGCGACGTCGTGAAACAACGCCGTGAGCCCGGAAGTTTGGAAGCCATGGGTGCCCATCCAGAGAGTCAGCAAGATGGAGACGCTGAAACGGCTCTCCGAGCTGCAGATGCTCACCAGGCACAGAGCAGGCAGCGCAGTGCCCAAGAGCCTGGCAGCTGTGTGAAATCATGTTACAAAGTTGTGACACGTGCGGATGGCAACGGAACAAGGCTGAAGAGGCTGGAACGTCAGGGAACCGGAAGCCCGGCTCAGCTTCCGACGGAGTGTTTCAAAGACACAATCAAGGCTGTGCGCTGTGCGGGGGGAGGGGTGCATGCATAGCTCACTGCGATAATCTTTGCATGGTTGCGGTTGTGGTTGAGAAAGTGCCTCCTCTGTGCCGAAGAACAGAGTACACACAGAGTACACGGAAGCTTCGAGCACTGAGATGCGGACTGCATCAGCATCCGGCAGCGGTGTGGGGGCCAGGACGTGGCCAGCCGATCCGCCAAAAGGCCACTGAGAACGCAGCACACCGAGTTGCAGAGCGGCGCTGCGGCGGTAAGCCAGGCAAGATCGGACACCTGCGCCCCATAGGCTTCCACGAAGAGGCTGGGCACGAAGCTGTAGAGGAAGGCATTGGCGACACCGGAAGCGTACATGGCGAAATAAACCGCGAGGATCAGGGGCTCCTTGGACCAGACAAGCAGCTCCTCCCAGTCCGCGGTTTCAGCCACGAGCTCCTTTCATGTGCTGTGCATCCGGAGGGTCTCTCTCTCAAACTCTGAACGACTGCCATCGACTGCCTTCGCTTTGGGTCGAGAGCTCGGAAGCATGCGGATGGCAATGGCAGTGCCGCCGCCAAGGACTGCAAACAGCAGGAACCTCGGCGGCCCCACAAACTCAAACTGCAGGAGGTTCAAGTTCAAGGCAAAACACACGCGCCCCGTGCTCCCTTCTTGCAAAGCCAAGTGACGGAGTTGGCCACCCACAGAAATCGACAAGCTGAGGAGTGATAAAATTGCCTCTGGAAAGCAGCTTCAAACTAACCTCCGGGCTGAAAAGCTCCGGCACAAAAACAGTAAAGGTTACAACAGAACGTGTCTCCCCTGCAGAAACAACCCTACATCCTGCAGCATCCCTCCCCAATGCAGATGCAGATGCTGATCATCGCTCCCATGGCTGATGCACTAACGATCCTCGGCTCACAGATTCGTCGGAACCGTCGCTGCGATCCGGGCCATTTTAAAGGCTTCCAAGGCGCAAGCTCACGGCCAAGCCCTTCTCTGCGGCTGGCACGGCTTCCGCCAGGAGTGCGTGCGCGGCCGGATAGCCGAGACCGCAGCCTCCGCTCTGAGCGAAAGCGGCACCGTGTTCTCAAGCGATGTGAATCGGCATAAGCCCATGTTTGAGCTCGCGACAGAATCCGAAGGGCAACTTCAGCAGCAGAAGCCCAAGCATCGGCCCCTGCACAGCTAGCGGAACCTGGAGTCCGCAGAGATTGAAGGGCTCAAGCTCTGGTGTTCACTGCTTCATGACACATCATGACTGCAGTCGCGTGGCCAGCAGCAGCACTGCAGCCCAGGCAGCTGTGCCCAAACTCAGTAGCTGTTGGCCGCTGTAGCGCTGCACGAGCGGCTTGGCAGCCAGCTGCGCCACCAGGTCCCCTGCAAAGAATGCACTGGCAGAAGCCCCAACAAGTTCCGAGGCGGAGCAGTGCGAGTCACTGCAAATCACGTGGGACACCACCGGCAGCACAGAGCGAGAGCCATAGTTGGCTGCAAGGGCACAAATGGCCAGTATGGTCGGCAGCGAGGGCTTCCCCATAGTGGGATTGCTATAGGTCGAAGCGCCGCAGCTTCATTTAGAGACCGACTGCTTTGAGCCCGCACTGCACGTGTACTAAGTGGAAGAAGAAACTCCGGCCAACCTGGCAGGAGCAATGAACTCTTGGACAGTCCAGGCCCGTTTCACCTTTTTCCACTGAAACGATTGGCATTTTGCCAAACATTGCGTGAACCCGAACTCTGTCTCCTAGCCGGCACCGGCAGAGACCACTGTGCGTGGTGACCAGAAGGTCGTACTCTTGGCCAACAACAGCTTCCCATGCCGGGATAACCATGTCAGGGTGCACTTCATGAGAGCCCGCAGGTACGAGTTCGAAGAACATGCTGCCGGGATCCTTGGTCACGATGCACAGCCGGGATGCTCACCACTTTGCGAAACAAATCTGACAACAGTTGCTGGACCATGCAAGGCTCCAACAGGTAGGTCCAGACGCCAAAGGGCAATTCTGGGAACAAGTTGATTCCGATACAGCCCTCGTCACTGGTGTAAAGCCTTATATGCAACATAAGTTCGTGTGCAGAGTTTAACTACACAACACGAGAGACTCAGAAGGGGAAGCGGACGTTGCTCAAGCCAGTGGTTTACCTTCGGATACATTGCATCTAGCGACGGGCCGTAGATGGGCACCTCGCCAACCACTTCCTTCAATGATTCATCGAGGGAAGTTTCTGCAGTGATGACGACGACCTCCCAAGATGTGCCAAAATCGCAGCGAATCCATGCGGTAAACTAAGCTCGATTGGTTTGTTTGCCCGCCCTTCTCAGGAGGCCTTCGAGTACCCCAATGCTTGAGTGAACTTAGTTCGGCTGCATGGTCCGAAGAAAAAACGCACATGTCGTGGCAATCACGGTATCGAGAGCGCGCATGGCGAACCCCCGGCAACCCTCTTGTGTATCTCGCTCACCTTCAGCCGTGGCCACAGATGGGATGCGACCGCGCTGGTCTTCAGCATCCTGTCCTTGGACAAAGCATCGAAGCATTCCGCCAAGATGCAAGGACCCCTGAATGCACGGCTTGCCTCGCTCTTACTGGTCCAAGCATCCACCTCTCGGGACCGACGTCCATCTGGACCAGAGAGCCTCGATCACCCCCTCGAAGAACCAAAACCGTGAACGCCGTGAACCAGAAGCCCGCCTTTAGGAGTTCGGAGTTAGGATTCCGCCCCCCCCAAGCCCCAAGCAACAAAAGCTCTGATGACTCCGACCGCGCGTCGCCGCATCCAGCGCCGCGCGGAGTTGCGGCTCTGGCGCTGCCTCGGGCAGCTGCCGATCCCAGAGATGGCCTCAAACCCAAAGCCGTTTAAACCCCAAATCCTAAAAGGCGAAACCTGAAGGAAGGCTGTGAAGGCTTGGAGGTGGAAATATCACGATGAATGTTTCAAAGGCTTACTCGGAAGCCGAAGGCTTCGAGCCTCATCGCACCCCGCATGGGAATTAAGCGGAGCTAGGACGGATGAAACTCGCGAGCTTCTTCGGGTTCGATTGGTTTGAGTCGCTTGCGAAGTCTGAGCCCTAGGTGAAAAAGCTTTGCCTTCTGGATGCTCCCATGCGGCCGTTGCGCATGTCCTGTACTAGGTGGCGGCGATTCTCCTTGGCGGCCTGCAGCAGCTTTCGCACGCCCCATGCCGAACCCGACTGGATGATGCCGAGTGCAGGGTCTTTCAGAGCGAAGAGCGCATGGACATAAAGCCTGTCTGCATCGCTGAGATCGTAGGCCTCAAGCGGGCTGGCCAGGACGAAGGAGAGCCTCTGACTTGCCATCTCAGAGAGGCCCAACAGCAGCAGCACCTCCCGCACCGAGCTCAGAACAGCCGCGCGCTGCAGCTCATCGAGTGACTCCGGGAAAAACTGTGCAAGGACAGCAAAGGACGTCAGCACGGCCCTATACAGGAAAACTCGCCTCATCTCTTCGTGGCCACTTCTGGCTTGAGCCAGCTTCCCTTCATGGTGGAAGCGTCCACCCTTGTTGTAGTCACCCCGGCAAGTAATGGGGTGGCTCTCTCGAAATAGGCTGTAGGTCGCAACTCCTCCACACTCATGCTGACTCAAAGGCTCTAGATGTAAACCTCCAAAACCATTTCAAAGTCTGCTCCTTGCAAGTGCCGCCTCTCTTCGACGGTGGCCGTGTTTGTGTCTTGGCCCTGGTGTCGTTGGAGGATCTCTGTCAGGAGCCGCCGCTGCACCTTTCGCACAACGAGAGCTCGAGACCCTCCGGGGCTCGGAGCATCACTACCAATGTGTTGGCGGCAAAGTAAACAAGCATATTGATGCTGGTGGTAGCTTCTTCCTGTTGTGAAGTCTCTTCTCGTTCTTGCTGGTCTTAGTTGACATCATCGTGATCGTCGTCTTCGTCATAATTGTAGTCGTCGTCGTCGTGGCAGCGGCATCGTCGTCGTCGTCCTCGTCGTCTTCTCGTGGCAGTAGGCAGTGGTGGTAGTAGTTGTTGTTGTCGTTGCTTGAGTAGGAGTAGGAGTAGGAGTAGGAGGAGTGGCAGTAGTAGGAGTAGGAGTGGGACTAGGACTTGGAGTAGGACAAGGAGCAGGCGTAGTACTTGTACTCGTAGTGGTCACAATGTTGCCGGGACCTTGTGGTGGGGCGGGTGGGGCCTCCTTACTGTAGTGGCTCCAAATCACTCATTTGCGTGGTGGCGGGGGGGGGGGCCCCCNGGTGGGGCCTCCTTACTGTAGTGGCTCCAAATCACTCATTTGCGTGGTGGCGGGGGGGGGAGCCCCCGCCTCCCTGGTTTAACTATTGCGAACAGACCAGATAAGGTCCTGCACTCCCGTAAACGACAACTCCCGCAAGCTCCATTCCCATCACGTGAAAAAGCTTCATTCTAGGTGACGGTAAAGCTCCTGTGAACTGACCTTCACCACCGCAACCACAATCACCAACGCCACCACCACCATCATCGCCGTCGCCATCGTGATCCTGATTATCGTCCTCTTCCACTCTTCACCATCGTCAACCTCGTACCATCGTGACCATCGTGACCATCATCATCATCACCACCGTCGTCATCGTTATCATCATCAGCAGCAGAGTTGCAGTATTGTAGATTTGGGGCGGGCCGGCGAATCAAGTTGATGGATCCCTACCACACCTTACATCGCAGGGCTCTTGGCAAGTGTGGCTCCGAAACGTGAGAAGCTCACGATCTACGAGGACATGCCGCCCAAAACGGATTCCGGCCTCCTCCCCTCTCTCTGCCTCGTGGCAGAGGCGCAGGAGCTGCCTCCTTCCATAGGCTGCCAGAAACCAAGAGCTGAAGTACCTCAGCAGCCGAAGCTTGCTTCGAGTTCTACCGCGGCGACAAGGCTGCACCAAAAAGGTTTGGGACAGCTTGCAGTTGCCGTGTTAGTGAACAAGTCGCGCTTATTTAGCTGAGAAGCTGTGTGAGTGCAGAGGGCCAGGTATGGCGCACGGACCACTCTCGAGTGCCGATGTCATACAGCCAGAAAGCGGCCGCCGCCGCGCCACCAGCATGGCACAGGCGCGAGAATTGAACGGGCATCCTGTTTCAAGAATGCTTCCATCTTTTTCATCTACGGACGCTCCATCTGCAGCTGTGTGTAGGGCCAAAGCTGTCTCTACCAATGGCGCTGTGTGGCATTTACGAAAATGCAGAGGCGTCTGAAGCCACGCCAAGCACCTGTATTGCGAGTCGAACATGCTTTGGCGAGTCCACTTTATTGCTTCTGCATCTGAGGTCACTGGAGGTAAGCACGCCTACGAACGCAGCTCCTTTTCAGTACTCCTCGCAGCTTCACTGTCCGCTCTCATCCAGCAACGCGCTTGCCTGTTCAGAGAGAAGGACGTCAAAGAGTTGCACCATTCTTGGGAGCTGCTCTCGTCCTAGAAGAAGGCCCCAGTGACGCGATCGAGTTTTCGGGCGTGTGGCAGTATCGGGGGTGGACTTCCTTTGCCCTACTCATCCCTACTCTGAGGATTCAATTGCCTGGAGAACCGACAGGTGCCCCTGAGGACCCGGCGATGGATTTCTGATGAGTCTGTGCTGTGCTGACCTGTGGCCAAACTCATCTCCCCGTCGGAAGATCGGAAGATCCCCCTTCGTGACACCGCTTCCAGAAGGGGGGGCCCGGGCCCGTCGATGTCGCATCTGCTGCATCACCTTCAGCACGGAGGCGCTCATGTCAGCCTGACACAGCTCTCCACGGGACCCTTTTTGAGAGCCGCAGCCAGCAGCCCAGAACTTCTGGCTTTTTGAGACTCTACTCTTGCGAGCATACAGAATCAACGGCAAGAACTGAAAAATGGCAACACCAGGTAGCGGAAGAGTCACACTCACATGTCAAGCGGGACATGAAAGCCATGGTTTCTGGCAGCGCCTTTGTGGCCGCCTCGAGAACCTGCAGATGTTGTAGGCAACAACTTTTCAGGGATCCCTTGGCTTTCTAGTTTCGCGCTTAGGGCTTTGGTGTGCAGCAGCGCGCGGTTGAGGGTCGAGCCCGGGGAGACGTGCAGCATTGGTAGGATGGTGGTACGAAGCAGGCTGCCGATAGTCAGTTGAAAACTGCGAGGCGCCTCCCAGATGTTCAGCAAATCTCTAGTGACTCTAGTTCTCTGGAGAAGAGCAAGAATAGCGATTCAGGTTGAGGTCCAGGGCCTGGTTTACGCCTTTGGCCCAGTCAGTGTTGGAAGGGAGAACTTCCCAGATGTATGTCGCTCATCTCGGCACACGACACAGGTGTGCGGCACATCTGGGCTCGGCGCGTTGTTGTACAAGGTTGCTTTCAGGTTCGCATCCAGACCTGACTGAAGGAAGAACTACCACTACTACCACTAAGACTACCATCATCCCTAAACATGCCACCACCACCACCACCACGACTGCTGCTGCTACTGCTACTGCTACTGCTACTGCTACTGCTACGGCCACTGCCACTGCCACTGCCACTGCCACTGCCACTGCTACGACTACTGCAACTACTGCTACTGCTACTGCTACCGCTACTGCTACTGCTACTGCGACTACGACTACGACTATCATACTACTACTTCTACTTCTACTTCTACTTCTACTACTACTACTACTACTCCTGCTACGACGACCTACGACTACCTACGACTACGACTACCACTGCTGCCACTGCTCCCGACTCCATGACACTGAGTCTACGGTTTTTGTTGTGGCGATCCACAGATTCCACATTCCAGGGTCGAGTAGGAGCCTGGCAGTCATCAGCCTCATCGAGCAAGGATATGGCCCGGCCCACAGTCTCCTTCAAGGCTTCCGACCCGAGAGCTTCGGCTGTAATGCACAATGGTATATACCCTAATTACCTACAGCATGAGTACATCACGCTCATACATACATACATACATACATACATGCATAAATGCATGTATACATGTGCGTGTGTTGGGTGTTTGTGTGTGCTATGCATATGCAGTAACAGTAAGAATAAGAATCAGAACCAGGATCAAAGCACAAGGATGAGAATGAGAACAATGACATGAATTCCATTAGGAGTAAAGACAAGGACAAGAACAAAACTGTAGTAACAGCAATGAGAATGACACCACAAACATAATCACTTTGACCTCAATGATTCGCAAGAGTGCTAGTAGCAATAACCAAAAACAGTTGACAATAAGGCAAACTCTACCAAACGTCTCAATCGGACAGCGGATCGCCCAGCCGTCCTCTTTGGTGCTCACCCCGGCTTTGCAAAAGGCCTTGACCTTAGGTATCAGAAGCCGTCGTATAAACCCAACAGTGCTGACTAACTTGAAAGCACCAAAGACATCTTCCTGTCTGCGAACTTTACTAACAAAGACGTTCTCGCCAGAAGGCCAGGATGGAGCATGTGAACTTGTCCGGCTTGTAGCCATGTTGTCGCATCTCCTCCACGTGAACATGAAGCTACGCCCAGCTGCCCTCAAGCGATGGGTTGACGCGGAAAGCTTCATCTTGAGCTGGGTAAAATCTTTCCGAAGCTTTCCTGAACTGCCTCGTCGGAATCCGCCTCTACAAATTCGGGACGAAGCACCGGCCTGCTGCCGGCTCCAGGCTTCCTCGGGCCGTCCCGCGCGCACCGCGGCATCCATGATCTGGGCATCGGTTGGAAGGTGGAAGAAACGACGCCCTCTGAGCTTTGAGCTTGGAAGTTGCGTGGAAAGCGACCACAACCCAAAGAGATGCCGCATTTGAGCAGCCGACCGTGTTGAAGCTGATCGCATTGGGAGAAATCCGGCGGGCCTTCATTCTCTGCATCACCTGCACGGATCCAAGGATCGGAGAGGACGAACTACGCTTGCAACGGGCGTGCTTTCTTTTATCGAGGCCTGGTCGTCGTGAACATCGAGAGCAGGCATACAGGCAGACAACACTACAGCTTTCGCAGGCACCACGAAGCCTCGCAAGCTGCGTCATAGTTGGCCCGTTGTGTAAACGCCTTGATGAGGGTGTTGTAGGACACGACCTTGCGTGGAGGCTCCCGAAGCCGCTGAAAAGCCAGTGAAAACTGCTCTGCATCTCAGTCCCTAGCGTCTGCGACCGATGGCTTCATCTGCTCTGCCTGCGCAGCTTTAGGCTTTAGGGGATACTTCAGGCTTCCGCAGTGCAGAGTGCAGACCAGCCTCGGTCAGAAGGTCCAAGACTTCGTCCACCTGCGAAGCCCAGGGGCTTGAAGAGCCTCCTTTCTTCGGGGAGCGACTCCAACCTTGTCTGCGGCAACCCCTGTGGAGAGTGTGACGTTCAGCGCGAGGCTGTCAACGGAAACGCCTCGCCAGAACCAGGAAAGTCACAGTCACTTCTTCCCCCTCCCGCTTTCCCGCCTCGGCTCCTCATGTCCCGGATGGTGGCCAAGGCGCTGGGCCTTTCTGATTCGAGATGCGCCCGCTCGCCCGCCTCGCCTCGGCCGAATCCTCAGCGCGCTGCCAGTCTTGTCGCTTGTTGTGAACTCCCAGGATGGTCATGTAGGCACCTCAAATCTGAGTCCCACAATCAGATGCAGAAGCTGCTGAACAGCTAGGATCCGGGTTTTTCGTGCTCGCTGCGGAGTCACTGCAATTTCGCGTTGGCCATTCACCAGGGAGCCCGGAGCCTCCGTTTCCTCTTGAATTCAATGGGATTCGACAGGCCATGGCCAGTGCTGGTGACTGGCGTAGCCTAGGAGCACCAAGAGACTTGCGAGTAGCCGGTTCTAAGCAGCTGCTTCAGGAAGCTGCAAGGGTTCAGCCCAAACAACCACTTGAGACCGAAACTCAAGCGAGATGGACATGCTTTAAGAGTCTGCCAGCTCTCACAGGATACTGTCTCAGACTTTGCAGCCACTTCGACTTCTCAGCGGGAGTCTGCACGAATTGTCACTTACTGCATGCCTCTGCAAACACTCCGTTCTTGCAGCTGGCGTCAGGCATCAACTTTCCGTCGTTATGACGGCATAATATGGTTCACTGCTCTTTGAGAAAGGTGCAATTGCACCGGCCGCCTCCAGCTTCTGAAATCATCTTCGGGCCGAGGGTCTTTGCGCACCTCAAGCAGCAGAACTCTCCCACTACGCCCTGCAAGGGCGAAGCACCCACCTTCGGTGCCTCTGCTAGCTGCGACGATGCCAGCAGGCTGGCCTAGGTACAGCAACGCTCAGGCGAGACACACATGCTAAAATACTAAGGTTGCTATTCTAGGACGGTGCTTGAGACTGAAAAAGTCAGAAAAGCTGGCTCGTAATGGCAGAAGCCAAGAAGCCGAAGTCTGTTTACGGGCAGAAGAGGTACTTACAAGGGCATCGAAAGGAGGACGTAGAGCATTCATACCTGCAGCCTGCGCATGCTCCAACTGGGGCGGTCCCCGAAACCTTGGGGAGACACCAGCAGCCGCTTCGCCGAGACGAGGGCCTGCTCCTAGATCGCAGCAACAGTTCTGACTAAACGCGGCTATGTTTAGGCGATGGGGTCGGTTGACTTTCGATTCTCGGTATGAAATGTAAGGCTGCTTTGCCTGGCTACCCCAGTAAGTTTTCATGCCAGAGCAGTTAGTGCTGCCGCAGAAGCTAGGGCCAAAGTCGCAACTATGGAGCCTGTCTTGAGTGTCGAAAACATGTGTTGCTGGTTATGTCCACGATAAAGATTTGGTGAGTTAAATGGTGACGGGAGAATACTGATTGCAATGCCGCTGACGGTTTTACCAAGACGATGATGAAACGATGATGGCGCTGGTGCTGGTGCTGGTGCTGGTGCTGGTGCTGGTGCTGGTGCTGGTGGTGCTGGTGGTGCTGGTGGTGCTGG
>BGNK01004325.1:19709-55412 GCA_003297005.1 Symbiodinium sp. clade A Y106
AAACTTCCTGTTGTTGACGAATACCTCGCAAATTACAAACATTCCTGGACTTGGAGCAAAAAACCTCCCGAAAATAAACGACACACCCCGCGCGGCGGCAGACGCACGTGCTACCTTGTAGGCAGTAGTAGGTAGTAGAAGTGGTAGTAGTAGTAGTAGTACTAGCAGTAGCAGTAGCAGTAGCAGTAGTAGTAGTAGTAGTAGTAGCTGTAGTAGTAGGTAGTAGAAGTGGTAGTAGTAGTAGTAGTACTAGTACTAGTACTAGTACTAGTACTAGTACTAGTACTAGTACTAGTACTAGTACTAGTACTAGTACTAGTACTAGCAGTAGTAGTAGTAGTAGTCGTCGTAGCAGTCGTAGTAGTAGTAGTAGTAGTAATAGTAGTAGTCGTAGTAGTGGCAGTGGTAGTGGATGTAGTGGTAGTAGTAGTAGTAGGAGGAGGAGGAGGAGTAGTAGCAATAGTATTAGTATTAGTAGTAGTAGTGGTGGTAGTAGTAGTAGTCGTCGTAGTAGTAGCAGCGGTAGTGGTAGTAGTGGTAGTAGTAGTAGTAGGAGGAGGAGTAGTAGCAGCAATAGTATTGGTATTAGTAGTAGTAGTAGTAGTAGTAGTGGTGGTAGTAGTAGTAGTAGTAGTAGCAGTAGCCGTGGCAGAAGTACTGTAGTGGCAGCACTGAAGTAGCGTCTGGGTCGTGGGTCGCAGCGAGTCGTGCGTCGAGGGTAGCTGTGGTTGTGGTCGTGGCGGTGGTAGTGGTAGCCGTTATCGTAGAAGTAACGGTAGTCGTAGTTGTCGTCGTTGGTGATATTGGTGAGAGCTGTACACATACCGGCATTTGACTCGTTTTAGCAGGTGTTGATATTTTAGCATCGACATTTGCGCCGGCACTGGTATCAGGATAAGCTTCAACTTCATCGCAACAGTCCTACTACAGCCTGTAGCTGCTAAAAATGAAAACTCAATAAACTCACCGTTTGATTAACACTATCAGATTGAGACTATCACCAGTCAGCAGATGCCTGTACAGTTTTTGCAACGACCAGCATGGCTTCGGCTCTGACTGCTGTCGCTCATAGTGCACTGAGTCTTGTGGTTGCTGCTTTATCGGTAAACTTTCAGTGGTCCAGTCCGGTGTCGAAGGCCTCTGCAGCGAAGCGGACAAGGCAGCTGCAAGTGATGGCCGTGGTCTCGAGACCATCCTCTACGAGGCGATCGTAGACTCCTCGACAACTGAAGAGGCTTTGGGTACAAGTAAGGACTGCACACGAATACTGGCATGGTTGGTGTCTACCCGCGAGGCTCGGGCGCAGTGCTAAACGGAACTGTCTCTGAACAGCCAGCTGCTTCATGACCTCACAAGCTCTGACGAAGGACAAGGAAGACACAGCATGCCAGGGCAAGCACAAGAAAGGCTGAAGAAGACCTACTAAGCTACAACGTAAGTTCCTGGCGCTCTCGTAGAAGGCCAGCGACCGTGGCACCTCCCCGACATGAAAAGATGGATTGGCCCATCGAAAGCGTCACTGCCGTGGCCGTGGCCTCGCTCTGCACCATGTCATCTATGATGGAGTTGAGCATCTGGTGCTTTCCGGACTCAGCCAGGGGTCCGAGTCCGACAATTTGGCTTGGGATCGTAGGCTCAGGTCATGTCACGAGCATGCCGCGATTTTGCATCCCATTCTGCCACGACACTCGAATTGCCAGTTGCGTCAGCCCAGAATACAGATCCGCCGCTCGCTGCCTAACAAATTTTGTAGAGTGTCTGTAAGTGTCTGCACCAAGCTCCAGAGCATGGGCCCCTACCCGGACTCGGCCGCAACTTCTGCCATCGTCTGCCCCCTGGCATCTGATCCAGGCTTTACTGGGCATTGACAGAGTTTGCACTGCGCCCACAAGGTTCCACTGTTCCAAACTCTAAACCGGTCACGGCCGCGTGCTGCGAAGCAGGTGGCGCAGTTCGGAGTAGAGCCCCAGGATCCTCTGAAGCTTTCGGCGGCAAGCAGCGCGGCTCTGCTCAATCTCCGATTAAAGTAAAGAGCGGAGCACCGGGAGGAGCTGGGTTGGCGGCCTGCTCGGAGGACGCGGGGCACTGTTCTGCTCCTGCAGACACTGCATCACCTGAGATCATCAAACCGCCGCTGCCGGCCACTCGGTCGATATGCGGGGGCCGAAAACTGTCTGCTCACCATAGTTTTCCATGTCACGGAAGTCTCAGAAAACTGGAAACCACAAGCCCAAAGCTCTCAGCTGAAGCGAGATTGCTCGCAAACTCACCAACCGCCTCCATCTCAACGCGTCTTCGATCTGAACCCGCCAGGCGGAAGCTCTCAGCCCACGGCTTCACGCAGGACCTCCGCGGGCCTGGGCAATCGGGCAATCGTGGGACCCGGAGTCATCGAGTCATCGAGTAACGGTACATGTCAGGGTCCGTTTGACAGGAGCCAGGAAGCGAAACGCCTGACTGCAGCAATTTAGCTTCCTATTTTAGCGCATGGACCTTGTGTTGTTCCTTGCTGCATCCAGCAGCGCGACATCCCAGCGACTCTGGACTGCCGAGAAAGCTCCAAAGAAGCTGAAACTTCCGAGATCCCGGCTCTGTCGGCAAGCGGTGCTTCGTCGCCTCGCAGCGCCTCACATGTCACTCCACTACATTGAAGACCACCAGCCATGCGCAAAGTGGAAATTTTGGGAGGTGCTGCTTCATGTTGGAATACGGACTCCCAGAAAAGCCTACCCCCATCACTCAGCGGAGCTTCCGACACCGCAGCTGGGGAGCCAGCTTCGGCTGCGCAGAAGATTTCGGCAGGTCGCAAGCCTCTCAGGGCTAATGAGTCGCGCTTCACTTGGTCTGCATACTGGTAGCGCATTGCCGGCATGCATCTAACCTTGACAGAACTGAGAAAAACTGAGAAAACTGCCGCCTTCTGGGAAACACTCTTCGCGCCTGCGCCCGTCAAAAAAGAATGCTCACTGCTGGTCAGCGCATCTTCAGCAATAAAACGGAATGAACCCAACGGCGAGTTGGTCAACCGCAAAGGCAAGAGTGACGACTTCGCTGTGTATGAACGGCTCGAGTTCATCCACGCACGGGTCTACTGGCAGCACTGTCGACACAAAGTTGACCAAGAACGGCAGCTACAGCGCCATCGCTGTGCAGCTGGTAGGCTTCAGGCCAGGCGATGGAGAGAAACGGCGCACTGCAAATGCACAAATGAGGGTCACTGCCTGGCATGTAAATTGCAATGAGGGGACAAGACATCTTCAATAATCGAGGCCGGCAGCGCAAAAATCACAAGCTCGAGGCCAATTGACCTGCTTTGTTATTCTTTGTTTCTGGCAGTCAAGGGCGGTATGCCGTCCCTAGCTTGGTCTTGAGCTGGTTTTGAGAATCAGGCGGATGCTCAAGCCATATGCAAATCGATACAGGGGGCCCTGCTGGTGCACTCAAACCACTGCGGGTACTCACATGCCCTCGGAGGCGATGCCCATATGGCAAACCCCAAGCCGCCCAAGCCCCGCTCCTCATGCCTCGAGCTGTGATCAGAAACTACGGCTTTGTGAGCTCTGCCAGGCTTTGCAGCAGCTCCCTGCGAATTTGCCTCCAGACTTCGTGGAACAACTGCACAAACGGCGTAGTCATAACCTGGGCCACTTTGGGAATGACACTGCAATCTTGTGATGGAAAAAGCTGCGCACGAAGCACTGCAGATGCCCGACATCCGAGCAACCCGCTGCTGAGAGAAGGAGTTAGTTTGTTGGACCGCAAGAAGCGTATGACGGCCTGCAATATGGAACAAGAACCACATGCCGCACATCACGAATCTCGCGCTTAAGCGCGTGAACTGACATGAACCATGCATTTCATCCCCGGCCTCGGGGCCAGTAGAAGGATAGTAGAACGCGAAAGCGTCAAGGGCGAAGCGTGATAGGACTCGTAAGTTGGACTTTAGAGCTTTGCGGTGGCATGCGGCAATCTTTCAGTCAGGGTAACATGTACCATCGTGTCGTTGAACTTTGCATGATCAGATCCTACGCAGCAGGCAGACGACAGATTTGGCGAGACGGGTTGATGGGTGTAGCCCAGAATGCAGCGCTTGTAGCTGTTACTTGCATGTCGAATTCTTTGTGAAACCATGGCGTGCGGAAAACATGACATCACGTGTCATGGCACGACCACCCGAGACCTTTGCAAGAATTGTGGATGCAAGAAGACCTCAGCACAGCTCAGGCCGCAACGAGGCACAGTTCGGGATTCTGGGATGCCAGCTGCATCCGCCACTGACAGCGGCTCTTGCGACGCGGGCACCTCTTTGAACTCCTGCATCTGCAGCTTTGAGAAGGAGTAACGGCAGTGCCGTGCCAAGGAAAAGCAACATTTCGCATCCAAGGCAAACCAAGCACTTGTGCTCTTGCGCATCCAGGCGATATCAAAGAGAGAGAGAGAGACAGAGAGCGAGCGAGCGAGGGAGGGAGGGAGGGAGGGAGAGGGAGAGGGAGAGAGAGAGATCGTCCTTGCCGCCGGAGTCGTATCTCAGGCACTGCACAACCATGCGTTCCTCCAGGGACCTGCACGTCGCCCGATCTGCGAAAGCTGGAAATCAAAACAAGTGTTGAACGTGGCCGGCAGGGCGCAGGAGAGGGCAGGATCTGCAGCACACGAGACCAGCTTCCCTGATCCACGGCCATAAGCACATGAGTTGCAGACATGTCTTTCAAGATGTGCACCAGCTTCTTTGGCCTCTGAAAAGCCATAGAGCGCTCGGAGATCATGCCGTCCTAGGTCGCATCGCGAAGTCCTGCCCTAAGCCCGAATGCTGAAGCGCGTAAGGCTGCAGCCAGTGTGAATGCTCCGGAAGAGAATGATGAAGCGATCAAACCTCCCAAAGCTGGGCCACCGAGCCGGCTTCGCAATGGCATTAAATTGCAACAGAACAACAAGTAGGTTAGTTCTGATTAGTTCGGTCAGCTGGAGCCGCAGTTCCAAGCCTCTCCAGGTCTTCATCGAAGGATTTGAGCACGAGCTCACGCTGTTCTCGGTTAGCATCGCCCTGACTGCAAAAGCTGGCTGCCGTATGCTCAAGACTTTGCATTGCACTGTGCCGAAACCGAGATCCTTAAGGCAGTACTTCTCAAGGGCGTTCCGCACCAGCTTCCGGTTGCCAGACCGACCTCCAAGACAAACGCAAAGCGGTTTGAACCGTAGTGCTGGAGCACAGGATTAAAGAAAGGTGCATCTTGAGGTCGGCGAGATCACCCCGCCTGCTGAGGAGCTTCGTCTGGCAGAGTCGGCCTCTCCAACAGCGACGGCGGCTAATTACGTGAGCAGACAGCAAAACTTCTACCGTCCTCAGATCGCGCCTTCGGCAAGCTGGGTCTTCGCCTGATCCATCCGAAGTCAGCTCTCAGAGAAACCCTCGAAGTCTGGCGTTTTTACACAAGGTCCCGACCCTAGAGAAGGTGTGCGCCTTCGCGGGAGGCTCGGCCTGAGGACAGGAAGTCAGTGCCATCAAGAGCTCGTTGATTCCATTCCCTCCCAGCAATCACGAGACTCTCGCAGCTCTTCCGATTGCGGTGCGGTTCAAAAACTCGGCTGAGGCTTGCGCTGCTCTGACTCCGTACTGCCAGAGCCCGCTGGAGTCGCCTACAGTAAGACCGCGCAAAAAGTGGATAAGGATGTCACAGGCCACAAGGGCCACAAGTTTCAAAATCCAATCCTCTGAGCAGTGGACGGGCTGCCTGGGAGGCCTGCCTTGCGCATGCGGCCGGGCGACCATTGGCGCAGGTGCGCCTTGCGCTGTTGCACCGACCACCAGCCCGCTCCAAGCCCGCACTGCACTTTTCCCTTTTCCGCCTTGCAGCCCGAGTGAGTTTGTTGGCGCTGGGTCGCCCGAGCGATCGCCCGAGTGGCCGGAGCTCGGCTTGCGAGGTTCGCTGCTTGGCGGGTCAGGGTCGCCCGAGTCGCCTTCCACGGCACACGCCGAATGGCAAGGATCCTTCGGCGGTCTGAGATTCCGCCTTCCCGGGACCGTGCCGAGCGTGCCGAGAGAGGCTCACGCTGGATC
This sequence comes from Symbiodinium sp. clade A Y106, assembly GCA_003297005.1. Taxonomy (NCBI): domain Eukaryota; class Dinophyceae; order Suessiales; family Symbiodiniaceae; genus Symbiodinium; species Symbiodinium sp. clade A. Next base: position 25,768 of record BGNK01004325.1, read on the forward strand.
GAGCTCGTTGCCTCGGGCACAACGTGGGCTCAGAAGGGCTCTTGGATGCGCCGGGCATGTCGAGAGGGTCAACCGGTGAGCAATGGCGAGTCACGAGCATGGAAGGGGCCTGGCCTTCGCGCGCGGGGGCTCCACGACAACCTCCACACCTCCACGCCGCTTCAAGCCTCCGACACCGTCAACTTCCACAACGAGGCCCGGAGCAAATTGGATCGAGAGTCCGGCCCATCACAGCCTCATCCTGATCCAGAATGCTGACTGGGTTTTGTTCCCACGCATTGCTTGCTTTTCTCGTTGCGCCTCTGCTGTGAAGACTGCACCGGGGACGGGATCACAGGCCACCTCAACTGGATCCACCTGGGCTGCAATGGCACAGCTGACACGACGGGTCGAGGGGCCAAATGTCCTGAGCAAGGAACTCCCTTGGACAGAGTCTGGTAGCCGCTCGTAGCAGGAGTTGTGACGGCTGAGTGAGCAGGACTGCTCACCGAGTCCTGTGACCAAAAAACTTCAACAGCTCGAAAGCAAAGACTCTCTTGCAGAATTGCTCCTGCAACGTGCCTGCTTTCACTTCCTGGACACCTCCAGCCGAGCGGGCTTGAACAGAAGATGACGCAGGCCCAAACTCCAAGACAGATTGAAAGCCCTGGTGTCAAGCTTCTCAGGAAACCTGCGGAGCTGTGACCCGCATCGTGCTGCATCGCGGAGGTGGGGACCAGCTCACCCGCCTTCAAGTCGCCCCCGCTCTCTCACGCTGGGCCCCGCGGCCTCCGCGGCCTCCGCGGCCTCCCAGGCCAGGCCGGCCTCCGGCTTCTCGGACAAGGAAGGCCCTGTGCGGCTCAGAGAGGCTCTCGAGCTCCAGTGACAGCTTCGATGGCTCGGCCGCTGAGCGGCCGCTCGGCCTGCAGGGCCCTCAGACACAAGCTCCGTCAGGTGCGAGCTTTGATGCCTCGGATGCTCAAACGGCCGCGGTTCCCGGTAACTGCCGCTACGCTGGGATCCCCTGCGAGAGCTTCAAGGATTGCGCCGCCGCTTCCAGAACCTCGCACTCGGCCTCCAGCTCCTCGCTGTAGGGGATCGCCTAACATGCATGATGCGACATGAGACCCAACGCGGCCTCGCTCTACCGCCAATCCCGAAAGACAAAAGGATTGTACGCACGAGCAAAGTGCACCTCGCCATCCATCCGGGTGGTGGCTGTAGGGACATCACCTCGCTTCCATGCCACTGCACGGACCAGCACAAAGGCCAAAAATGTACAAGGCCTGTTGGAGAAGCCGAAGCCTCACTCTGACCCTCACCTGGCAAAGAGCCGTGCTCCACGAGCCAGTGAAGCGGTGTCCCATGGCGAGCCGACGCCTGGTGAAAGAGCTTTCCCACTGAGCGCAAGGCCTTGGCTGGTCGGGCTATGCGGGGCTGTCGTCGCCTTTGGTGCGGTGACTGCGGTGCTGGCCTTCGGGCTCGGGAGCTTCCGGAGCGTCTGCCACGCCGACTGCGACTGCAAGTGACGAGTTTGCCATAAGCCATAGGCTTTCTCTGTCACTCGCAAGGCGGCAGCCTGGTAAGGGCGGATCAAGTGGAGGGCCGGCCTCCGGTTTACCCAATACCTCAAGATACCAAGACATGAGACTTTCTGATGGTTTTCGTAGGTGCTGCAGCATCCTAGGACTATGCTCCTCTGGGGCATCCGGCATCGTCTCGCCGCAAGGTCCGCAGCTCCATAGCATCGTCCAGCGGCTCGGGGTCCCAGCCTCTCAGGCCCAGTAGGCGGGGGTGGGGGGGGGGTAGAGCGGTAGAGCAAGCAATAGCTGACCCCAGACCTCACATCCAATACCCCCCCCCTTAGCTTTCACCCCAATTCGCTAACCGCCTGATAAAGCCAACCTTCCGCATACAACCCGACCAAGAGCACTTACCGCATCCACCACTTTACCACAATCCAGACCCACAAAACCGAAAGCACCTCCTTGCCCCACACCTCACATCCTGGGTCCCAACCCCCCCTACGCTTTCACACCATTCTCAACCCGCCTAACAAATCAACCCTGCAAAAGACAACACTAATTAATAAACCTAAACCATTTTTTAAAGAACAATGGATAAAGATAGTGATGGTGAAAAGAGAAAGAGAAATGTTCATGCCAATTAACTGAATGACAAGGATATGAAGCTTCCAAAGAAAGAGACATTAAAACATTATGAGATTCAGTTTGAAGACCAAGAGAGAGCATATTAAATTACTTCCAAAACAGTTAATGAAAGGTTAGATAAAGAAGCAGGAGACCACCAACGAGAAATACTTAGAATAGAAACGAGAAAATAGATTCCGTTTTCAGCAAAGAAAGGTTAGAACGAATAGATTTTCATATAATAGAAGCACCAAGGAACTATTATAATAATTGGCATTGTTGATAACTAAATAGCATTTTACTATTTAATTCGAAAAGAATTCTATGTGCCTGCGGGGCTTTGCCGAAGCGTCCCAGTTCAGGTTATGGTCTTTTGGGTTGTTTCTATGAGGATGGTCTTACCCCACACCCTATGCGATTACATGAGCCTCATTAGGATATTGGTTATTCTATGGATAAGGTTATGGGGTTGGGTAGTTGCTTTGCTTTTGGGTTGTCTTATGGATAATTGTACTTGTTTTGGGAAGTGTTTTGTGTGTTGGGTTGTATGATGGATTATTGTATTTGTTTTGGGAGGTGCTTTGCGCAGTGTCGGGTTGAAGGTTGACTTGTTAGGCGGGTTGAGAAATGGGGTGAAAGTGTAGAGAGGAGTATAGGATGTGAGGTGTGGTGTCAGCCATTGCTTGCTGGTAGGGGGGGCAAATCTGCAACTCCGCAGTGCTTTCTTTGAAACGCTCGGGCCCCCTGTCGAAAGGCACAGGAATGCAGTCACAGAAATCGGATGACCGTTCGCGAAGGATGCGGCAATGTCTGCCCTCAAGCTTCTGTCTCACCACTGCCGCCACTGTCGAGCCACGTAAACCGTCCGAGCGTCGCCAAAACCTTGGGCGTTGAGGGCATCACGTGGAACAAAGCCACGAAGCCGAAGAATGCAGTTGAATCTTTGAGATCTTGAAGTCGACGGTTCATCCGCACCTGGGAACAGAATGCACCATTCCTCCATCGGTCACGCTTTTCGAGGGCCTGTGCAACAGATCCTTGTTCATCTGGAGTCCACGTTGCGTTTTCGAACTCGACGTCGTCTTGTTCACTCACTCACGCCAGCATGTGGCAACTTCTACATCGGTCATGCGACAGCGGTATCCTTCCCGGTGTAGTTCGATGACCTGAGTTCAAAAAGCGCCTCGCAAACAAACGAAATCATCGGAGAAACTGCACATCTGCGGGGCCTGCGCATCCAACATCTCCCAGTCCGACAGAATGTTCTTCTCAAACTGCACCTGCTCGCCACTGCTCGCACACCCTCTTATATTGCTAAGGTGCACGTCCATGCCGACGACATCCCGCAGCCCGCAGTGACTGCCTGCCATGGCCAGAGTCCCCGGTTACGGCCAAGCTCGAGAACCTGGCGCAAGATCTTGGCATCGAAGCCTTCGGCATCCTCGGGTGGCAAGGAAGCACTGTGGTTGGCGAGTATGCGAAGAGTCGTTGAGTGCGCCAAGCATCTATCTTCAGTACATCCAGGGAACCTCGTTCGGGCGGCCGGGGTCTGCGAAGACATGTTCCGACATGTTAAGTAAGATCTCTGAGTGTAGCCTAGGCACCGATGCCATACACTGTTAGCAAGGTCTCGTAGGTCATGCAAGGAACCTGCACCCTTCCCATCACATCCATGGCCCGCTTGCCCAGCAATTGGCGGACACCCTCAGGTGGTCTCTTCAGGGACGAAGTGCCCCGGACCCATCCTGAAGACAGCTAGACGCATCCACAGCAGCTATAGCATTGCTATGCTGAATGGGCGCGACGCGCCTGGAAGGCACTCGTCGAGGCCCAGCTTTGATACCAGCGCCTGGTCGCAGAGGCTCTCAGACCCGCGGTGCGGCCCGACCAGCTCCGGCTGAACGAAGTAGAGCGTATCGAAACCGTCGTAGTCACTCACGGCCACGTTCAGAAGGAGCTTGTTAGCACCTCCATGAGATGGCAGCCTCTCGAAGTAGATCCGCAGCGGCTCGACCGAGATTCCTTGGACGTCCTCCCGCCAGACATGCCGAGAAAGCAGTGTGTCGAAGTCAGCTGTTCCGATCTCCAAATAGTTGAGGTGACGCCTGCGGTAGGCCCAGGGAGACCAGGCGCCGGAGCCTGCCGCGGAGGCGAGAGGCGTTAGCGACTTTAGGGGGTTTCGCATCTTCGCATTCTGGAACCCAACATAGTCCGGCAGAAGCCGGCGGTCATTCCAAAGCGCAGCACGAACGTCAGCGGATTTGTAGCCGGAAACTTCCACGATACGCTTCGACTCGTGGTCGATAGCCCACATGGGCTCCCACTCAGGCTGCTTCCCGAAGTTAAGTGTATTCACATTCCCCAAGTGCTGACACTCGTAAGGTTGCTTCCATCTCACCCAGATCCGATGACCCCGGGAAGGCAGCAACTGCCTGAGCCAGAAAACATGTGCCTCATGGGGTGTTATCCGACTGTTGCTGGCAATCGCCTGTGCCCAGGGGTTTCCGCTCACAGTCAGAGTCTTGCGATCTACGATGTAAGCAGCACCACCGAGGAACGGGGCCACTGCATACGGTCCAAATGCTGGATCTGCATGAGATAGCTGGTCATCCAGCCAGGAGTTCACAAAAAGTGCCAAAACCCCACCTGTGGTTACATCAGTCATATAGTCCCTGAGGCCACGCGCCACAGTTGTCCGGCCCATTAAGATGTCGTCGTCGCAGTGAAGAAAGAAGTCAAGGTCAGCTCTGCTGAGAAACGTTTCAACAGACATGGCCAGGACTCGAACAGTTCCCAGGTGCCGGGACATCCTCGTAAAATTTCTAATCTCCCCAGCTTCAACCAATTCCTGGATCATGGACTGCTTGCCGTCTGAAGACTTGCTTGCGCTTGCATCATCAATCAGGTGCCACTCGAGGTAAAGGTCGGGAAGCTCCTGCTGTGCATTCTCCACCGAGGTCCGCAAAGACAAGGTTGACAGTGCATGCCGCCAGAAGCGGTTGCGTGTGATGACGCTCAGCATCACCCTGGGTCCCAACTGTCCCAACCCTTTCCGGCCTTTCTGGCCTTCAGGTGCCACGGCCAAGACTTGGACACGGAGCAAGCCTACGTGGAGCGCCAACAGAAAGCGAATGCATCGAAACATCTGTAAATCGAGCCAGGCAATCCCTCAGGTCCCTTCTGTATGCTGCAGCCCTAGGGCTGCACTGCTTCCATCTGGACATGGTCTGGAACAGTCTGGACACGGGAGAGCAGGCATACTCCCGTAGCCCGAATGCAGCTGAACGCCGGCACATTGCTGCAGGCATGCACTTTGCAAGCGAAGGAGAGCAAACATCAGCAAACGACGGTGGGGGACAGATGCACGCGAACTGCGCTGCACAGCAGTCATAACAGCCAAGTGTCAGCTTTGTGGGCAGTGGCTAAACATCACTGACCCCTGCTCACGACAAGTCCTTGCCTCCGTCTGACACCAGACAGCTTCCTGGTAGGTTATCACTGCTTTTGCACCGAAACTTCTTTTGTATACATCTTCGCACCACTTCGTTGGTTGTTTCCTCTAGATAACAGAGACTGACATGGCATGACATGGCTGACATCTTCTTTCACCGCAGGTACAGCTATTTTCGCCATGGGACGAAGCGTCTGCAAGTGAGAGGAGCGGTGGAAGTCGTCCTGCTGATCAGGCTCGAGACCGAAGCTGGCACGGACCCCTGTGGCTTGCCAAGATCAGCGATGTTGGCCATGTGACAAGGTGCTTTCTGCTGGAAAGCTGGTCTCCTCAAGCGACTGCCTGCCAAGGATGAGCAAAAAGCACGCCAAAGACTAACCAACAGCGTGTCTGCTGCCTGCCGGCCGCCTCGCCCACTGGTGCTCGCCTTATGGTCCTGCAAAGGGAAGTCCGGCATGGAACGCATGGAACGAATCAACTGTCGGCAGCAAGGCATCCGAGTCATCCGAGGAATCGGAACTTTGTCTGCACGGAAAGCATTGCGAGTCTTTTGCCGAATGGCGGAGAGACGACAGACAATTCCAGCTTGAAGGACATACGCGTGTGTGAGTGACTATGCTTGCTGGCTGCCCGCTCTCCGCTCTCCCTGAGTTGCGGCGTCAGATCCGGCGTATCTTTTCCCAGCGATCCCAGCCTCGGCCAGGTCAGGCAGGAACATGACAATTGGAAAGGTCGTTTCTGGTCACCTGGTCCCAGCTCGCTGGGCGTTAGGCTACGAGCGCTTGCTCGTTTTTGCAGCTTCAAGGAAAGCTTGTCCTTGCGCACTTTCCATGTCGACTGCCTCGTTACGAGACACGAACATCTTCGCGACACGGCATTCGATGCTGCTTGGGTCTGCACTGCGGGTCTATCTGTCCCCATAGCTCTTGCGCCACGTAGCACCTGGCGCTGGGCGTGCAAGCAAGTTCACACGACGCTTGGAGGTCCGTTGCACAAAAAGCATGGCGCGTGACCAGTTCGATCCCCGCAGCTCGACAATACGAACCTGCCACTTCTAAGCTCTGGGGTTGATGACTAGGACACGACTAGAGGCCTCAAGCGTGGTTGCCGTCATCCAAACGCAGACCTTGTTGGCAGCGATCTCGTGTAGCCCCGGCCTTGGCTAAGCCAGGTCCCTATGTGGGATTACACAGTCGAGTCGGGGTCAACACAAGGACATGTAGACGGAGACCACATTCTTATCTTCTTCGTCCACAAAGGAGATCTCTTTGATCTCCGACCAGTTCTCAATGGTGTTGACCCAGTCTCTCTGCTCCTCCCATATCTGCCATGTGAGTCTTCGCAGCTTCCTCCCCGGCAGGACTCCTTGAAGGATTGTGCAAGTCTTCCTTCGTTCAGGTCCAGCTTCTCACTGTACCTCGAAGGAAACACTCCAGAACAGCATGAATGGCACAGATCTCTGCGGATTCTCAGCATAGCACAGTCCTCCATCCTTTCCGAAAGCACTTGTAGCCCCGGTAGCAACTGCGATTTCCGCGTCAGGAATCGGAACCTGCCGACAGCATCCGACAGCAGTGTGCTGGGAGGACGATGCGGAGCGCTTCAAAATTCAAGCTAAGCTGACGGCTGTGTCTGCTTGCTGCTTGGCCTGGAGAACGAGGCTCCCCGCTCCCTTCATCTCCCGCGGTCGGAATCAAGAATCGGTATTGCCACTGTCGTTCCGCAACTCTCACTTGCCTCAAACAGCTTTTGGCGAACCTCCGCATTCTGAGGCTCAAGCCTGCAGAGTCTGCAGTCCATCAGAGTTCTGGGGAAAATCCCCAATCCTTTGGCTCTTTGTATATAATCTCTATGCACGGAAGGGTACTGCTGAACACCAAATTTTAAGAATTGTTCAAGCCACGAGGATACAAACGTCTGAAGGCCTGTCCACCGCATCTTGTCTCGGATTGCTGCAACCCGCGAGCCCTGTTGCTGGTTGCATCAGCTGTCCATCTTCTGACACTTGAAAAGATCCCGGTTGAAGGAAACCAGCAGCTGCCTTTGAGCTTTTTGAAAGTCCTGAGCAGTTGCACTACCCACACATGATGGTGGCGGTCTAGATCCGTCGTGCCTCTACAGCACCACGAGGGTCGCCCAGATTTAGGCGCGACAAGCCTCGCCGGTACACCTGGGATTGGCAAACGAGGGCTGTGCTGGAAATCCTCCCCGATTCTGGCCGAAGGCAGAGAGTCGCGCTGCTTTGCTGTTGGATGCATCGGCAGCCAAGGCCGCAGACGCACTCTCCTTCCGTGAATCAGCGGACTTCGATCGCAGAAAGGCTCGGCTCTTGCCCCTCACATCTCCGACGGGCCGCACCTCGGCCTCTTGGAATCGTGACAGCTTCAAGAAGCAGAGAGCCTCCACAGCTAAAGACCGTGGAGCAGTGCAGATACCCGAACAAACCCCCAACACCTGATTCGATGACAAGGTCGACTGCAGGGTCGCATCGACCAAGTCAGACCTAGCAAAGCCGAGCTTCACAGAAGAGCTACGCAGCTACGAGCAGCAAGTCCGTTGCAAGCTGCCTCCCCAAGTTCTGCAGCGCCGAAGCGTAGCAGTCCAGAGCCGCCTGAAGCGGAGGAAGGGTCTGCGAGGAGCCGAAACCCGTGGTCCTCCGACCTCCAAGTCGCCGTTGCGAAAGTGGCTGCCACCCTCTGCCTCCAACTCTTCAGGAATCTCTGAAGCGGTGCTGAGGAACACCGTACTACACAGGAGGCTTGGGGCATAGGCCGCGGGCTGTGCATAAAACAACTTGGAAAGCCCAGAAGAGAAGCCCAAACGGTGAACATCCCATATCCCAGGAGATGAGGGGTGGCGAGACGAGTTTGCAAGAGAATGAGGTGTGGCCATCAAAAATGGCAAAGGAGTGATGCATTGAACAAGCACCCTAAGCCTATATGAATAGCTGCTGAAGCCCTGAAGGAAGTGCAACCGCAAATGGTGGTTGAGAGCCGAAAACAATCTGGCGTAAAAGGCCGGAGTCAGGCTGAAAACATGGCCCAGGAGACTACAAAGAGGACAGAGACTGATAGCCGTTTTGTACAAAAAACTGGAAACGGTATGAGATGACGGATGAGAAAAGCAAATCAAAGTGTGCATCGGCCACATGAAAGTGCTGGGCGAAAGCCAGACCGAAGATTCGAAAGGGACAGGTCAACAAAAGATTCGAGCACTGGATTGGCCGATTAGCGCGGGCACCGCGGATTCACGCGCTGTGGCGGGGTTTTGTGTGTGGCACACTTCTCGGATGAATCTGGCATCGAGCCTTGCCTCCCGCATTGGAAGTGTCGGATTCGACACGAGTTATGACCCAGGGATTTCTGCGGACGGAACTGCGGCAGGTCCGGGAATCGTTTCGATTTAGGAGTAAGAGGCCGCGCAAACCCCTTCACCTAACTAAGCACTCTGCAATACTACGACTGTCGACTGCAAACCAGGAGGGGTTGCCAGCCATTTTGCGGCTGTGTGTTCAGAACACGCCAGACCTACTGTTGCTTCTGTTGATTTAACATCCCAGCAACCCCGGCTAAAGCCTGAGACTTAAACCCCTCTTCAAAAGGACCCTTAACTCGAAAACCCTCAGACCCCAAAACCCTCAACGCTCGCCTCTCATTGTCTGGCCATACTATTCAGCCCAAACCACCTTTCCCAAATCCCTAAACCCCAAACCCGCCACTCTAAATTGGAAACCTGCAACCCTCAAACCCTAAACCCTGTTGAGTGATCGAATCGGCTGGTGTCTGAACTGCGTGTGCTCGAATCGCGTGCCCGAATCCCATGCTGAAACCGGCGGCGTACTTGAAGCAGCTGGTGCTTGAATCGCCTCGAATCGCGGGTGCTTGAATCGCGAATGATTGCATCGAAGTGCTCGATTCCGTACTAGTCTTTCACGAGACACGAAAAAGCATAAAAGGATTAGTGTATAGAGGTCTGAAGCCAAAACCCCACAAGTCATACGGGGCCATGCCCCCCCCTCCAAAACAGCGAGACAAGTTCGGAGCCAAATGCAGGTTGTTGTTTGACCTGTTTCTGTTTCGGGGATGCATTATGAAGCGCTGGTTATTTTCGTGTGTCACATGTCATTCAAAGCAAAGAGTGTCCCTAAAATAAATGCCGATTAGCTTGGGAACAAAAAACACGGTGAGCCGAGGACTTGGCCTGATAAGACTAGCTGACGAAAAAAAGAGAAACCTGCAGAGATTAATTGCTGCATGTCGCACAACGCTCCGGACTCTAGCAGAGGCCCTGGTCCAGTGGCCTTAAGTTGTTCGGCCACCTGTCGGAGGTCGGGTCCTGGACACAGATGGCAAGATTTGCACCCGGGGCAAACTGAAGTCTGCCAGCAGTTGAGAGGATACTAAGTCGACGGTGTTGTCGTTCTCAGAACTGGAGATGGCGGAGATTTGGATCACGTTGCTGCACGACTTGAACGAAGCAGAAGCAACCCAAGAATTCAACTGGAACGCTTTCCCTGTGCCCAGAAGCCAGCCTCCTCCGGCTGGCTCACATGCCTTCTGCCAAGATTGAGAAGGCAAAATGTGACAGTGGTGCGTTGGAAAGAAACCATCTTGCTCTGCGGAGACCATCAAACGTACTGTATACCAGTGTGTCCATGAAACCTGCTGCAACAGAGCAGAATGTGTGGCCATGTTGAGTGCTGGCAAGTCAGTTGTCACGTGAGACGTGGGCCGTCCAGGAGAGGCTAGAGGTTCAAGCAGGGCAGGGAAAGATTCACGTCATGGCTCTGGCAACACGTCTTTACCGCCCCGCCACCCATGCGGCTCCGTTCGTTACCGAAACCACCGGCTGGTCCCTCAGACAAGAGTACCAGGTCTCCACGTTTAGAGGTCAAAACTGGCAAGTATTCCAGCTCTTCACCTCAAGACCTGAGAGCCAACAGACGAGGTGCCTCCGACACTTCCAGCTCATGGCTCATGGGCTACCGGCTGTTGCTTTAACTTAGGTTTCCCCGGTCGCATGAACTCTGGACGCTAGAGGTTCTGCATCTGAAGCGGGGCATCTTGTCGGGAGAACGGGCTGGCAGTCCGCTGCGAGCATCGCATGCAGAAATCACGGCTCAAGCCCACAAAGTGGCTGCAAGATGCATGATCGGCGAAGCTGTCGCGAAACTTCCGACATTTTAGAGATGGGCATCAGTAAAAAGTACTGCAATACTCTTACGCATCCTGTGCCCTGACAGCAACCCAGCAGCTCCTGAGCTCAAGTGGCATCTGGACATCCTGAGATTGCACGGCATCATGGCATGGATTTAGTTTAGGGTTTAGAGTTTAGGGTGCCGCCGCCCGTTCCGCCCCCCTGGCAAGCCTCCTGCTCTGGAAGTGTCTCTGCAAAGGGATTCCTCAAGGTCCAGCAGCCCGCCTGCAGTGCAGGTACATGCATGCATGCTTGCATGCATGCATGCATGCATACAAACATACAATCAATCAATCAATCAATCAATCAATCCATCCATCCATCCATCCATCCATCCATCCATCCATCCATCCATCAATCAATCAATCAATCAATCAATCAATATATATATATATATATATATATATATATTTTAGTTATAATAAACATAACTATAATAATAAGAATAATAAGAATAATAGCAATAATAATATAGTATGATGTATTATGTTATATAAAATGAAATACAATATAATGAAGTACAATAGAGTATAACAGAATAGAATAGAATTGAATTGAATAGATATGGTGACATATCTTATATAAAAAATATTACTCTATTATGTGTGTATATATATGTATACTATATGTATATTATATGTATATTCTATGTATACTTTCTGTTTATTGTATGTATATTATATGCAAAATATATGCATAATATATGTAGATTGCATGTAATATTGTATGTATATGATATGCAGTATATTACATTATACTACAACATATTGTATCATATATCGGAGACTGGCGGCCTCTCGAAGGCCCCCGCTTCGTCCTGACGGCAGGAAGGAAAAGATCGCCACTCAATGGGTTAGGGTTTAGGGTTTAGGGTTTAGGGTTTAGGGTTTAGGGAGCGTGAGTAGTCCTGAAAGAAGCTCGTCGCTCCCACGCTCGCTGCCTCTTTCCTGACATCGCAAGGCCGAAAGTCTGGCAGGAATCAAGGCCTCTGATGCAGAGAAATGCTGCCAAATCTGACGGTCTTTGAAGGAACTTCAGATTCTCGGCTTATGTTGAAGTCTGTGGCTCTAGAGAGGCTGCCAGGCAACCAACGGTCCTCCCCGGCTTTCTGCCGAGGAGAGCTCTGATTCGCGCTGCAGGCGGCGCCCAAGCTCTGTACAAGCATCCTCCTGCACGATGGACGAGCGAACGTCAATCGAGACCCGCGAGGCCTCAAACCTCTGAGACTCTGAGACTCTAGGTCTAGGCGGTCTAGGTAGAGTCAGCTCTGAGATGCAAAAATTGCAGTCGCCTCCGCGGCTGACGGCGTCTCTTCGAGAGCTGAGCCGACGCCGCAGGGGATCGGGTCAAATTCGGCGATGTCCGCAAGGTTCGACGCAAATTCTCCGAATTTCGCGCTCTGCCTTCGACATACCAGCTATCCTACGACAAAACTCAGGAACTGAGTCGAAAGAGTCTTTTCCACTTCGTCGAAGGCACGGCACATGCGACATGCAGTGGCTCAGGCCGGCCTCGGCAGATTTCGGCAGGTTGGGCAATTGCGGTGCCATCTTCGTGGCATTCCCTGCTTCGTTACTTTCCAAGTTCACGTGTCCCTGATGCGTGCCCCGAACACCCGAAGACAAAAGAAAGCATCCCACAAGGAGTCACAACCACAAGCTGCGACGCAGCTGCGATGTGAGATACAGAAACACACCTCTTGGGGCAACCACCACGCAACATTTCTAGCAAATCTGCCACACGATGTGATCTACCAGCCATGCCGTCAATGCCTCGCGACCTCACAGCAACTATGCTTCACCCTGAGTTACTCCTCGACTAACAGCACCCAGCATTTGAGAGCAAAGCGTCAAGGAACGATCTGCGGCTGTTATGAATATCATAATATGATTAGCTTGTCTCCGCGACACATTCTTCCGTCTTGCATTTGGCAGCCGACTATTCTTTTACCTGGAACAAACGACCGGGATCAGGCCGACAGCAGGCATCGACGACAAGCGCCCTCCCACACAACGACTTTCTTCACAATGTATCACAATGAGCATATTACGGGAAAGCTCGAAGCTGAGATGCACCCCATAGTTGAGACTCATAGCAAGACTGTGGTGTGTAACCCACAACAGCCAAGAAAAATCAACCTGATTCGCTCTTGGGCGGCAGCACCGGCTTCGCTGCCTGGAGTGCTCGACCCGGAGAGGCAGCACGCCTACGAACGACGTAGCATTTTGGCAAGACAGTGCTCGGAGCTGTGATCCAACTCCGGAAGCTGCACACTACACGGGCGCCAACATGGGCCTCGCTCGAAGATGGGCATATTGCCTTTGCAGCCACCAACACGACATGACACACACACACACACAGAGCGTATTCCCAAAGGCCTGTCAAGCTCCGTATAAAGGCGATCATCCAGCTGGATGGCGGTGCAGCTCTGCTGCCTGCGCACTGGGAGCTGAAAACTGCTGGACAGCGCAATGTAGTAACTGCCTGCACCATTGCAAGACTTTGGCATTCACGGCAGGCTCCTCATAGCCCATCTCCAACAAGTGCCTAAGTCCCACACAACAACTTGGTAGGGCAAAAGCAGTGTGTCCAGTGAGGCTCCTACCGCAGCACCTTATCCTCGGGAGGACCTCATTGGTATTTCACTCACTGCGATCTGCGAGAGAATCGCGGCGGCCTGGGGCGTAACCAGCATAGCCGCCAAAGCCTCGCCTGGGGCAACTTGTTGATTGCTCCTTGTCTGATCTAGCTCGGCTGGGCCCCTCACTCAGAGCTCGAATCCTGCCATAGAAACTTGTAGAAAAGCGCTCAGGGTCCGCAAACACTCCCCTCTCTAGCACTTCTCATGGTTACCTATCCTTCGCACCGAACCAGTTGTGGCCCACACTGCTTAACGTACCTGGGCGAGTTGCTTTTGCACGACATGGCTCCAACAGCAGAACTGCGACCGAGCAAGATGCTTATGGCTTCCGCAGCCGTTGCCCGGATCGCATCCGTCACATTGCGGAGGATGTCCTGATTTTGGACCTGCTGGCCAGGGCTGGCAGCAGCAGTTTGGCCATTGCGTCGCACGGTGTGACGAACCTTCGGATCCGGTGGGGTCTCTGGCTCAGGCACCTCAGAAACGTTGATCCGCATGTGAGAGGCGGCCTGCGGCCTTTGTCATGTTTGCGGCCTCGGCGATCGGCTCCTCGGGCATTCCTGCACGAGCTTGCCTGCGACGTGAACGAGACATGGAGACAAAACCTCGCAAAGAGCAGAGCATCACCGGTAACACCGCCACGGCCGCGCCTTCGTAGGTAGCTCACGAAAGAATGCCAGTCCATGCGCTCCCCACCGGTCTCCGACCTGAAGCCATGAATCTAGTCCCGGACGTACGGAACGATTCAGGGAGCCAGGACTCGAACGCTCTGCCCGTGATCTGGATGAAGATTCCTTGCGCAGCCTCAGCACGGCGCTTCCTTTTCACTAAACCCTTCTTCTCCTAACCTCCACTGAAAGCTTCTGGCCTCCCTTGCATTGCGATGCGCCTGTGCGTGCGGGATGCTACCAAAAGAAGGAAACCAAAAAGAACTCCCAGAATGCATCACACGCTGCAATAATGTACTTCAGTGTTCACCTGCAGTGTATATCGACTCAGAGACTCTTCTTTGACTTCCATCGCATTGAAGTGTTCCTCCAAGACCAAGCAGGTGCCCGACAGCTCATGCCAATGGGATGCTCATCTGTGAATTCGGACACCGACCCCCAACCGCACATCCGGCTCGAAACTTCAAGCAGACTCACTGCAACTTTGACAAACCTCGAACCACTGCTCCGGCCGCTTGCCAGTCTCCCCATCTTCGTGCCCAGCTTGCCAACTCGCTGACAACGGAATCAAAAACTTTGGCTGCATCCTCACCTTCGACGGTGCTACCATGGCAAAGGAAGATACGGTGAATCACCCATTCGGCAGTTCTCTCAACCGATCTCTCCAAAGCCGCTGCGTCGTGCGTGTAAATCCAGAACTCCGGCGATGGCATGGGACGTCCTGCAAGTCGACTTGCGCGCGCCAGGGGGCCTCCACAACACCCGGGGGTGGTTGCAGGCCGCAGGTTCTCGACGAAATCACCTACTAGGACTGTCCCAGACTGGCGGTGGTAGAGGATTGCTTCCTCGAAGAAGCAGTTGCCAGCAGTCACCAAAACCTCCAATTCCTGACCCCAGCCCCCAGCATCCGTTGGAAAGTCCATGCCCGAGCTGAGCACCACGGCCACAGAGAGATGCGGCTGTCGCTCCCGCAGGCCCGCCGGAGCACACAATAAAGCGTTGGGGTACTTGGCACAGTATGCCTGGAGCGTCTGGTTGTGAATTTTGTTGGGTGACACGACCATCTCCACACTTCCTAGGGTCTCCAGGTCTGTGGCCACTGCGTCTGTCAGAGGAGTCGGCGAATACAGGCACAATCGCCGACCCTCAAGGCAAATCACGGCCATGCGCGTTTGCAAAGCGAAGCCGTAAAACCGGATCACGGCCTCATGCGTGTAGATTTGCGGGGCGAAAGCCTTTAGGGCCAAGAACCTTTTCCTCATGGCCTGGTCAGAAGAATGCGCGGTGCTAGTCCTAGTCGCATGCGGAGGGAAAGGGGGGCCGGGGACCTCATGGATGCAGGATTGTGCGTCTTGCAGCGTTTAGGGTTTAGGGTTTAGGGTGGCTGTGACTGCTGTTGCTGCTGCCACTCTTGTCTGGCTGCCTGTATCACGAGCAGCAACGTAGCTGTAGAGTGGCAGCAAGAGCATTTTATCATCAGCACGATCGTCATCATTGGTGGGGCTGCATAACACTATGATGATGACGACGAGGTCATAATATGTCACGAATCATAACCACCACACGCCAAATTGAAGCGACTTGGCTACGGCTGCGCAGCCTCGGGCAGAAGAGACTGAACGTCCTCCATCGAAAGAAGACCATCGCTGTCCTCAGTGCGCAGTGCGCGAATGCCACAGAACCTGGAAGTGCGCCGAAGCCCGGTCCTTATCGGCATTGTGGAAGATAAGATGGATGGAAGGCTCCAGCTTCGGGTTACCCAGGTCGATGCAGGCCTCAGAATATCTGAGCATTTCACAAGTCACAGGAGAGGCGTTGAAAGCGTGGTGACCTTTCTTGCACATTCATGAACCCTCGCCCTAGGT
Source organism: Symbiodinium sp. clade A Y106 (assembly GCA_003297005.1). Classification (NCBI taxonomy): domain Eukaryota; class Dinophyceae; order Suessiales; family Symbiodiniaceae; genus Symbiodinium; species Symbiodinium sp. clade A. The sequence continues at coordinate 41,718 of BGNK01004325.1, forward strand.
CCTGGCAGCCACGAACTCGGTCCAGTCCTCAGAATAAGCCACAGATCTCCAACAGATCAAAACACTGCACGGCTGGTCTTAGTTCTATGCGACTGCATTTTTGTTCTGGCTGAGGTTCATGGCCACCGCAGCACCTTCTGGCTCATGATCTTTCAGAAGCTAGGCTTGGAATATGGCACCGAGGATCACCGAGGTGTCGGCGCTTGGCCTGTTGCTCCTCGTAGCCGCAACTGACGAACTTTCGGACCTGAGCAGCGCGGCTTGCCAAAGACTGCGGTGTGAGACGGGCCGCAGTGGCAGTGCCGAAGGGCGCTGGCCAAGACAGAGTCCTGGAGCATGCCGGTGCCCTCGTCATCAAACCTAGGCACGAGCAAAGCCTTGAACACGGACCTCCAAGAAAAACCGACTGCAGCACCCGAGGAATGGGCTCTTTGAACACGCTCTTGAAGGAAGGCATCTCGTTTGGAGGCCAGTCCTAATCCCGCGGTGACATGAACTTCTGAAAGAAAGCGCTCGGAGAGAGGTCGGCCTGTGCTATTTTGAGGCAGATAAGCTTGTAGAATGCCTTCGAAGCAGATGCAGGTCCCTGGTTTCAAAGGGTACGAAAACAGACAAGCTGCATCTCTTTCGCAGGTGGTAACCAAGCGGTTGATCAGCTTGAGCCCCTTCTCCTCGAGAGATTTCAAGCGAGGCAGGAACAGGAAGTAAATGTCACGGCTGTCCATTTGTGTGACCGGGATGCCATCCGAGGCCTCAGGTGCAAACGTGAAGGTCAGACTGCACTCTCCAACTACGACAGCGGGCAACGACTCTGGCACAAGGATCCTGGCCGCAGAAAATTACATATGCAAGTCCTGAGCCTCGAGCAAGACTCACGAAGGGCTCCCTGAGGCCATCAGCGGCATTCATGCGCCTGGGCCTCTCCTGAAGGCAGGAAAATGATGGGATGACAACGAAAGTCGGGCTGTTTACACACATGGACTTGGGAAGGTGTGTCAAATTGCCGGCTGTTGCTGTTGCAAGCTCCGCTTCATAGCTTCGCTATTGGTGCGAAGCCTCTCATCTAACGTGCGCACCCGAGTAGCCGCAGCGTTTAAAGACAGACTCACCGACTCACCCGAATTTCCATCCCGGACATGGCCAGTTTCCGGAGCCATCAAGCCCCGTCGATTCTTTTTGGAACAGTGGTGGAGTTCAGGGGTCAGGAATGTGTGAGGCAGACAGAAATCCAAGCTGTCTGGGCTCGACATGAAGAACTCAAAGAATGGGCAGGGGGAGTGAAGCTGGTGTTGGGTTGCACCCAGACTCGCTCTGCAGGCCTGCTCCAGCATCTTGGCCATCAGGCTTTGCGCGTCGACCGGTGCTCGCTGCACCCTTTCCTGAAAGCTCAACCAGAACTGTGCCTCTGCGGGCTTTTTTCTGGCCTGGGCTTCTGGCCCAGTGAGGTCGCGGCCTGGCCTCCCAGAAATTCCTTGCCTCCTGCTTGTTCCCACCTGGGTAGCGCACCGCTGCCTGTACTTCTGGTCCAAACTCAAAGCCCAAGCAGCCCGGGTGCCCAGCGGTACTTGAAGTCCCAGGGCATTTGGAAACCTTGCCATGCAAAACCCTCAGTCGATGGCGAGATTTGTCATGCACCACCCAGCGGCAATTGGGCTCGAAGCTGAGAAGTTCGAAAAGCACACAGCCGCAGCTGAAAACATCAGCCTCAATTCAGGACTTCTGCCGTTAAGGGCTCTGGCAACTAGGTCCATTGCCTTCGGCGTGATTTCTCCACGCCAGACTTCAGGCCTTTCCGCAGCTTTCACGAAGGAGCACAAGCAAAAAGACGACTGGCGTCTTCGCGAGCTCTTCAGCTCAGTCTCGAGCGCCATGGTAGAAGGCGTGCCCATGGGGCTGCCACGCTTGAAATTGCCAGGCTGGAAGATTGTGGCCTAGGCAAGTCATGTGACCAAGCTCCCAACACTCCTCCAGTGGCATACAGTACAAGAGCAGCAAAGGCAGGTGCGACACCAAGGTCGATGACAATGATGTGAGGAAGCCTTGTTCACTTCACAAACATGCCACAAGGAGGACAGTGCCTGCAGTCCCTTCACCCGAAAAATACCTTCAGCCAGAACGATGCCGCAAAGGGAGGAGTCGGAGGTGCGAGAAAGCCACTCCTTGAAGATGTCAATCGAGCACACCGCCTCGAGCAGAGGAACTCCAACTCCGGCTACACAGTGAAACTGGGAATGGAATCGGTCGCGGATCAGCTCCTCGGTCCTCGTTCGGCTCGGCTTGGACGAAGCGCATCTTCGTCTCCAGAGCCGGCATCAGCCTGGGCCACGCATTGCTCGCACATCAAGGGCTGTTCTGAGTGCACATCAACACAAGACCCCTGCATAATATTTTGAGACTTGACGTCCAGGTGAATGATACCGTTCGCATGGATGTGCGTCACGGCAGAGAGGAGCTGAGCAGCGGGTCAGCCAGAACAGCGGAGCTCATGACAACAGACCTGCTGAAGGGTTTCCGCGGTCTCCGCAACAAGGTTTGGATCTCGAGACACCCCACGCAACTGGACCCGTGATTCAATGGACAGGCTGCCTGCTGCATAACGTGAGCGATCCACACCTGTCAATTTCTTGTACATCATCAAAATAAAAACACCTGCCAGAGCCCATCGTCGATCCTGCGGGATGGGCTTCCGCGAGTCCCTGGCATCGCCTCGGACCACGTCAGACTCGACAGCAGCAGAACCCAAGAGGAACGACTGCTCGGGCAAGCAGCAGATGTGCTTGTGCAACTCGCCACGCGAGCAATGATCCGTCACCTGCAGAGTACAACAAAGCCAGTTGATCTTACTGTCTTGATCTGCGTGCAAGCGCTTACTCTCGGCCACTCCTCCTATCACTAAGTACCACTGCAACTTCAACTGCTGTCACTGCTACTACGGCTGCTGCTGCTGCTACTACTCCTACTGCTGCTACTACTCCTGCTACTGCTACTGCGAACACCTCTAGATAGATGCTTGTGCCTGCACAGTAGCAGACTCAGCATGAGTAGCTGCGACGTGGCCAAAACACATGCCGGCAGAGCCAGGAAAATCCGGTCCTCGCTGTTGTAGAATTCCAGGAGTTTTAGAACCTGGTCTGAGAAAAAGCAAGCAGTCAGATGCCAGCAAACTAGCACATAAGCAGTACCAAAACTAGGCAACTGCAACGGTAACCGTCGTTATCATGAAGCAGCACTGACAAGCGCAATGGCTGCAGCAGTAGCAACAGCAACAGTAGCATAATAAAGCAGCTGCAGCAAGCACAACAACAAGCAAACACACGAATCAACAGACGAACAAACCAACAAACACACCCCTAAACCGAACAAGCAAATCAACAAACATACAAATACACCAAACAACAATCAAACAAACAAACAAACAAACACACAAACACACAAATGGCAACAGCAACAGCAACATCACCACCACCACCGCCGCCGCCACCACCACCACCACCACCACCATCAGCATGACGACAAGAAACTCAACGGCATATCTGATACATGCTAACAACGTTGGAACTCGCCGTGCTCATGGCCAAATTCCCTAAGTTTTGAGCCGATAAAAGAACTTCCACAACGAGAACAGCGTTCCACGAAGCAAAAACGAAGGAAAATACATATGTTCTGGACAAGGCCGTGCCAGCTCAAAAACACAAACCAAGTAAGAAGCGACGCTACAGAGGCAGCTGAAGACAAATATCACGAGGGCTTCGAACATTCCGAAAATACAAAGCAACAGAGGTTAAACTAAGTCGTGACTGTCAGCTTGAAATCTGGCAGATCTGCTGACGACAGTGACATTGACATGTGTGATAATCGTGGCAAGGCTGCGATGATGGTGTTATGTTCAGTTGCAGGCTACACAGTAAGGGAGCTTGGGTGAGACAGACGGGTGGCAGGTTGCAGGCGGCTTGGGGGTTTGGGTGGTTACCTAGGTATGCACGACACTGCAGCCAGCGTAGTTGAACATTAGAACAGCAGGATTGAATGGCAATGCGGCAATACTTGATGCATTTGGCTGGCCCCTTCGCGACAACGCGGCTTTCAGGAGGTCGAGAGCAGGGCTAGTCACTCTCAGCTTCTCGAGGCCGCCACGTGGGGATGGTCCAGCTGAATCAGGTTTTGAATCTCTTGTTTCAAGAACGCCATGTCTCCATGCACCTGACCGTAGCGCTCTTCTTTACCATGTGGTCCTCATCCCTCAATCTTGGAGCATCTGCCTTCTCCTTGTTGATGATTTTGATGGCTCGCGTCTGCCTGCACGAGCTGCAGCTGTCTCAAAAACTACACAAAAAGCCCCACGCGATGCTTGACTGTGCGACCTTGTTTGCTTGTCCTTTGCTTTAACAACTTCACCGTAGGTGCCCTTGCCCAGCGTCTCACCTTCACAAGAGGCGAGAGTTCTTGCAAAAAGCCGACTTGATCCCCTCTGTCGGGCAGGCACAGATCTGGTAGCGTGAGTCAGGGGTGCCAGGAATGGCTGTCTCAGCAACGTCCTTCTGCAACGCCTCGGTCACGAGACCGACCCCGATCAGCACACGCAGGCCCACGGCCCACACTGCCAGGAGAACCTGAACAGACATGTCCTGCTGGAGATGCGCAACATCCGAGAAGATCATGCGGAAGTCATCAAACCTAACGTCTGCAACGCCCGGACAAGCATCTCTATTGCCACAATTCGTTGTTTGCCCCGCTTCTGCCAGCGCTTAAGCTCAGAACGACAGGAAACCCTGGCCTTGCATCTTGACCTGCCAGGGGAAACTTCCAAGTCGGAGAGCTTTCTCTTCAGGCATCTCATGTCTCCGCTTGCCTTTAGGTGGACCTGGCAGCCCAGAAGGCCAACGAAGCAGTTCACTTTGTCCCCCAGCTTCATCACATCTTCGAGGCTTTGAACTGGGCGGACGGGGGAGCAAAGCCAACTCCCACAAAGGCTTCTCTTCCCTCGGAGGGAATCGAGGTCCAGTCTGGATTCTGTCTTTGCTCGCCCAATCTCTGAGAAGAACCTGGCCGAACGCAATCTTCTAATTCTGCTGAATCTGCACAAAACTGCACCTCATCGCACAAAACTGCAGCAAGTCATCGTGCTAGCGACCAGTGGCCACATGTGGCCACATGCTACCCAGCCTCTCCGCTTGCAGCTCCAGCTCCACGTTGGCCAGCATGCCGTGCACCGCCGAAACCTACAAGCAACCGCCGAACCGGACTGAAGTCGAATCAACTGAGGACCACGGGTTGGCGCCTGCTCTGGTGTGGGCATTCGCCGGGGACGAATCTTCCACTGGTCGTGCAAGCGCAAGGCCTTGGGCTCCGGCTTGCAGATGCACATGATTAAAAAAAATCCATCAACTCTGAGCGCTTGACCGTGCCAGGTTTCACATCGAGCACTATTCCACCAGACCTAGCATCAAGCAACATGCCAACTACGCCTTTATCTAGAAGTCGCCATGTCGATTTGGGATGCACGCTCAGGATCAACATCCAGTATCGATGCCGGGATCCAACACCTAACATAGGTCCGACCAGAAACAATCAGCAAGCTTGACACAAGCTACAACTATGCTACAGCTCATGCCTGTGGTACTCACTCCAGTAGTCGACCTTGGTGATTTGGGGGTCTTCTGCTTCAGCACCTGCCTTCCTGCAACTAGCTGGCTGTGGTCAGGCAAGAGCGAGGCCCAAGCAGTAGAAAGCATGCACTCAAAGACACTGAAATGATTTGGGAGCCCCACCAAAATCCACGATGTTTTTCATGGACTCTCGGCCCCCTCTGTGCCGAATCTTGCTGACGGACTTTGTCTCACTCTCACGACCCGGCACAGGAATCCCCTGTATGAGCATGCAGAGATTTGGAGCACTGAGGTACCTGCCCATTGTCCCTTCACTTTACGGAAGGGTTCCACAGCATGTGCCTGTCACAAGATGCTACGATCGTTGAGCCGGACTCCGGAAAAAACCTTCGAACGACGAACTCCGAAGAAACAAAACAGCACAGCTGCCAAGCACCTGCTTGGCCATTAGCTGCTGCTTCAACTTATGAGCGTGGTAGCACGGCTCGCGTTGTGCACGAGGTTCGTCGCGTACCACATTTTGCGGCCTTGATGCCAAGAATCTGGGCACAACTGGTCAAAGCTGTGCCGCTGCGGCAGGGCAGTAAGCAGCGCACGCTGCTTGCAGGTAGCACTGACGCAGGTTGGGCCTAGAGCGGGAGTGTCGCAAGCCGCAAGCTGCACGACCACATGCATTGGAGGCTTTCCAGGCCCAGCACACTGGAGTTGGGCTCCGAACCTCGGACGAAGCAACTCTGAGTGTCCTCAGACATGCACTGGAGTTGGTGTCTGGACGCAGCATTTTTGCTCAAGCTTCCTTCGCTGCATTATCAGAAAACGTGGCGTTGCCACACTTCTTCAAACTGATGCCTCTCAGTAAACATCTTCGATGTCCTGTCCAAGGCAGACTACCGCCCAACCTAAAACTATTCTGGAACTCCACATCTTCGATGTAGCATGGCGTAGCCATCTGTGCTCATTTCGAGTCCTCGTGGCTCGGCTTGGATCAGAACAGACTTCCACCCCATTGCTGGTCCTTCCACTGCTGAAAGCTCGACTTCTGCTGCCGCTCGTACCAGATTAAAAACTCTGGATACGTTTGGGAAGCTGGAGTCACGAACTCACGGTATGACGCAAACAATCTTTCTCGATCTGCAAGCACTGAGTGGAAACTGCCAGTTTTCATCTCATTGTTCAGCTTGGCCGTGTCCACGTGGAACTCCGAACTCAAAGTCCGAGAACGGCCAAGCGTGACACGACACAGGAGCATGCAGCAAAGCCCCCCATGGTCGTGGACGTCGGTGTGCTCCGCTACGGACGCGTACATGTCCGCCTTAGAAGAGCATTCCGTGAAGTAAATCCCTGAGCCAAAAGCTGATCCATGCTCCAACCGATGGTGATCCTCGAAACCATCTTCGAAGATTGACATAACATTGGTGGGAGATGTGCCATGGAAGAGCCAGTGCTCATTCGCAACTTTCGCAAGCGGCATCGGGATGTACTGATCTACCAGCGTCTCAGCGGAAGTCGATGCATGTGGGAAGTGCTCTGCTGATTCCCTTGAAAGCTGCATGGAAATTTCTTTGCGTGTTTGCACGTATGCATCCCAAAGATCCGAATGCATAACTCGTTCTACTTCGATCACCTTGAGATTGTCCGCTTTGAGCTTCACATCCTTCGTCTGGAAGGTACGATGAATTACCTCCGAAACCCACATGAGCATGGCAGTCTTCAGGAATGAATGTTCACCTATGCGGGCACCCGCACGGAACAGAAACATCTTCACTTCAATGTTGCGCTCACTGAAGCTGGCATTTCGATTGCGGAAGTGCAGCTGCAATACTGCAGACCCTTCGCAGAAAGGCGTCTGACCGTGAAAGCTCTGACCACAGTCGTGCTCCAACTCATGCGAGCCGTCGTCAGTGAGCAAGACAGCTTTGACGTCCACGCCAGGACCTCGCTCCTTGATCGTCACAATCCAATGCACACCATCGTCGTTGAATGTGCCCTCCACCGACGTTGACCCACCAGCCCCCAAGCGGAGAGACCAGATTCGCCCGCGCCAGTTCTCCTTGCGGAGATGCATGGAGCTCCTGACCGACGGAGTGTGGGGGATGGTGAGGCCATTGGAAAGAATTCTCGACACGGCTGTCCGAACATTCACCACCAGCTTGTCAGAGAACGACCGGGTCAACTCATTCGCGCCAGTTGTGAAGGAGTTGCTTCTGACTGGGGAGTTACCGTTGCTGCGCAGCACGCGGCCCTTTCTTGCAGCTGATGTTGCACCACTTCGCTTCTTGCTTGCACAAGGTTTCCCGAAGAAACTTGCAGAGCAACACCCAGCTGCAAAGCTCCCAAGACAAAGCGCAAGGCTTCCAAGGCTTTCGCCTACCATGGCCAGGCTAAGGACTCGGCCACAGGGCTTGATCCGAGCATGGCTGCCATGGGCAGTCCTCTGCATGAGCCTTTCAGGAAAACACCCTGTTCTTGACATGCACCGGGACTCGTGCATCCGCCATGTATGGGAAGAGCCTGGGCTAAAGTCAGCTACTGGTACCATCGGACATCAGCACAGCACTGTGCACCTCTTGCAGCAGGCCTCGTGCCAAAGGCACTCCGGCGAAGCGTCACCAAACCAGCGTGAGAGAGAGTGGAAATCCGGAAGTGCTTGAGCACTGACAGAATGGCCGACGTCATTTACGACGGATCAAGAATCAGCAGGCTTGGATTGCCACCTACTGCCAGGATGACAAACCGGAGACAAGACATCAGCACATGCCATACTCGGCCGCCGTCTATTCTCAGAACTGCTACGATGCTGGTCGAGGCCTGACTGCCCTCCGTCTGCCCTCCAGATCTGGCAGAAGCATCACTGCGGCGACACATTCTGATGATGCTAAGAATTCCTGCCGCAAGAGTAAGTGCTGTCAGCTAGCAATGTCTCAATCCCGACCAGATGCTTTTCCACAAGCAGCACACGTAAAGTACAATGTCATGATGTTCCGATTCGTTCCATGAACGGCTGGCGGTCACACGAATTGGGCCAGAAGTGCACCATGCCAGCCGCTTCATCTCCGTGACCTCCGCTTCCGGAGAACAACTGTCTGCACAGCTACACACAAGAGACTCTCGGGAAACGACTCGTGGATAAGTATGAGCCTCCATCGTGCATGCCTTTTGTTGCCTGTTGTGCTTGTGGGGTTTGAGGTCAAGGTCCAAGTTGGGAGCAGTTGGGGCCGACGGGTGAACCGAGGTGAGATGCGGGATATGCTGAGCGCTGGAAAAGGGCTGGGACTAGCTAGCGGACAATGACAAGGAAATGCATCTTACGGTGTCGCCTTGTGCTGGTGGGAGCTGAATGGTTTTGAGCTCCATGGGATCATCCGGTGACGCCTGGCAGAAACGTCGGCACTGCAGATGGGAGCTCACCCAGGACAGCGATGAACCTCCGAATCAGCTGCTGGCTTCCACTCTGACCTGCCGGAGAATAAACGCCAGGTCACGGCATCTGAGGCGCACGTCGACTACTGTGAGCAACTGCGGGAAGGCTATTGAAGTGTCGACCGCCAGGCTTCCACTGCACAGAAGTACACACGGAGCACTCCCTTCTCTGAGCTGCCGATCAGGCGTGCGAGGCTGAGGCTTGGGTGTGAAATCCAAAAGGATCTGCCGTGCTATCTTTCTAAATCTCGGTCAAGCCGAGGGTACGACCAGGTTTCCAGAAACAACCCGGGTTTGCTCATGCCAATCCTGGGCAGGAGCCAGATTCACATGGCGATACCGGATAAGCCCCGAGCGGCTGGTGCCCGAGGCTCACGCGACATTTCTGCTGTCTCCTGAAGCTCCGTCGTCCTGAACATGTGACTTCTAACAGCTAGCAAGCATAGCAAATGCAACCACCCAGTAACACCGAGCCGGCACTACGAATCTCCACCAAGGTAGTTCAGAACCTGGTCGCGAACACATGGTCTCCATTGCTTCGGAAGATGCCGACGAGCCTTTGCATGCAGCGGTGACAATGACGGTGGCGAGAACTCATCGTGACCTGGACACTTCAGTCCGACTACCCTCGTACTGGAAATCGCCAGCTCATGCAAAGCAGCCTGTCCATCGCATTTCTGGCGGGCAGACACCTGACCTTCATGAGAACATCAGATCCAGTGCAAGTTGCTACGAAAGAATGTGTTGCTTTCAAAATCCCTGTTCACGATGCCAAAGTCGAGCAATTCAAACTTTATTCCCGCCTGGGGCTGCCCATCCTCTAACATAAGCATAGACGCGACATCTTTGTGATTAAACATAAATTACTTCAATATCACTTCGACCCGATTGGAATCAACTTCGGACTCAATGCTACAAGCCAATTCGGACTCTCAACATCCAGCGGAAGCTTCTGGCTAAACGGCAAAAAGTGCTGGTTTGAAGCCGACAGTGCAGATGTTGCCAACTATTGTTAGAGCAACTGTGTGAATTCGGCGCTGCTGCATTGTTATATATTGTTTCAACTGAAAGTCACATCACAGGTCCACCAACGATACTGAGAGGAAGGCAAGGAAAGCGTGTTTATCAACGTGCGCTTTCTGTCTGCAGGATGTGCACACGGTCTAACATTACCGAATCCGTGGGATCCGATATTTACAATCACCCGCGAAAGGATTGATGCATACGCAAATGTATGGTGCTCCACGGCTGACGAATTTACAACCTTCGAAACAACTAATCGCGAAGGATGTTCCATTTGCAGCAACATTCAACATTCATGAACCCTGAACCTTTAACCCAAAAATAACACCACATGCAAACACGTTGACGTAAGAGGTCCACGGCTGCGAAAAACAAGCGGATTCCTTCCGTCGTTTTCTCACTTGCCTACTCTAGCAGATCGGTCTGAGTCCAGAGTGCTTTACAACACAAGCCTTTGAATCTGTACACCAGTTGCGGAAGCAGCCTCCTGCACCCTTCAAAACCACCATATGGAAAGTGGTGCTGGTTGCAATATGGGTTCTCAAGCCAATTTCAAGAAAGCTTATTCACCAAAATTGGACGCACACCCAGGTGAACTTTGAGACATTTGGGTTGGACTGTGGCCGTTTTGCTTTTCCTGAAGCTGCCCGCTGCCTATTTTTGTCAACTCTAATTTTTTGCTTCGGTGATCCCGGCTCAAACCGGTGCCGGTCTGCAAGAACAGTTATTTTTGAATCTTATGCATCAAATTTGCAGCACTCTTTTTCATGATTTTCACAAGTGCAGGAAATGTAGTTGGAGTGGATGGAACAACAACGCAGTGGACAGACGCGAACTCACTGAGAAGCACAGGGCTCCAAGCACCCAATGCAGAAAACCTGCAGAGCAGCCAAGCTTCAAAGGCCCTAAGGGGAAGCTGATTCGGCTGCTGTGGTTTAGACCCAGTCTCGTTTGCCTCCAGCTGAAATGGATGTGCTGGCCGCTCGACAACCAGCACCTTGCAGCTACTGGCTGGTATGAGGTCGCCACGCGTCACGTATTCGAGCCAGGACTCTTTCCAACAAACCGGCGGGTTGCAACCGCAATAAACGTTAAGTTTCCTCCCTACTAAACTAATCGAAACCAACAAACACAAGAAAACAGCGGTGAAACAGAGAAGCGAGTCACTTAATTACCTGCTGCAGCACGCGGATTTTGTCAGCAGCGGCTGTTCAGCAACTCGGCGCAAGTTCTTCTCAGCGACTCAGCAGAAGTGACAGTGGGTCGGCACCCAAAACCACCCAAGACAACGAGTGGAGCCCAAGACCAAGGCTTCGGCCGCCGTTCGAGTCCCGTCGGACAACGGACAGCCCCCGCATCTTGTTTCTTGCGAGTGCACACCAAAGTCCAAGGGCAAAGTCCAAGGCGAGCCAAAGAGGTCCGACGGGCATGCGAACCTGAGGAGGCCAAACGCTAGCCGCGACCTGGACTCAGTTTAGCTTGTGCATTACGCGAGGCGGGAGTGCTACTCTTTGCAAATTCTCCCGGTTAAAGTCATTGCCTCACAATCGCCGCAAAAGAATTGAGGCGACCCGCTAGGTGTGCGTTTTGCTGAGTAGGCATGTCCGGTAGTGTTTGTCCTCGCCAGCTGCACCCTTTGCTGTTGGGCTCCTGCGTAGATATTAGAGCCAGGTGCACTCACCACAGTCATTGACACGCTGTGGCTCGAGCATATTCGCCAGGGGGGCACTCTGTGCCACCTTTTTTTGCTTGGTTCGTCCCAACGAAGACTGTGGCTGCGACCCTGCCCATCCCCGCTGTCTGATCATCATGGCACTGGCAGCGATCCCTGTTCTCCGCCTGACGAGTGACCAGTAGCTCTCCCTGGACGCCAACTTGAACATCCCGGGCTATGACAGCTTCAAGGTGTCCTTTTGATGCACAGGCTGACGTTGGCCTTGGCAAGACAGTGAGAGGCCAACTGTGTCCTCTCGAGCATGCCCGCCGCATTGCTTGGGTGAAAGTTCTGCCACATGACCCGAGGGTGGCCACGGATGCGGAGCTCCACCGGTGCGTCGACACTGAGGCGCGCCATGGATACCAGGCGTTCTTTCGGGGTGGGTAAGTCGCGGCCATCCGCACGTCTCTGCTCCGTGTCCTACACGGCGGTTCTTGGAATCTACCTAGGCCATCGACGTGACCATCTCTCTTCGAGTGGCCAAAAAAAAAAGGAGCTGTCTGGGCTGGAGATGTGTTGTTATGTTGCACGCCTGGAGCGGTGCGACATCGTAATGCTGCAGCCCGCTCCGCCTTGGGTGCTCCCGCATGCTGACACAACGTGGTCGCATTGCCGGTGGCCCAAGCCTGTATTGTCTGGGGGCACTATCTCTGTGCCCGCCGTGCTCACTCCGGCCCTGGTTTTGATGTGCTCGCAGCGTGTATGGCGAGTGTGTCCGTGCGCCCGGAGGCGATGGATGCAGTTGGACGATCACATCAATGTGGCCCTGTGGCCCACGGCGACATCGCCCACGTCGACTTGCGGGCCGAGCCCGCCTTCACGTTGGACGCGGCGATCATTGAACTCATGCAGCTCTACGCGCGCTCCCTGGGATCTAATCTCTTTGTGGCGGAGCAGAACTGCATGTGGCAAACGCCTGACCGATGTGTCACCCGGATTTGGTTCAAGCGGGTCCCTGACGTCTTGACCTACATTGCGGAGTTCTCGCAGCGTGACCAGTCTGAGCGCCAGGGTTACATCACCTATTAGCTGCGCTAGGCCTTTGAGGATGATTTAGCCGACAGCACGTCCGGCTTCGGCTCTTCCGTGGGTTGCGCTGCCCTTTTCAAAGCCAATTCGATGCCTGCCGCATCTTGCGACCATCGAACGGCGTCATGCAAAACTCTTCAGTGCTCCGGGAATGTGGTTGTCGCTGGGCTGTCTAGGTGCCGGCTCCTCGGTGTGCTTGGGCTAGCTGCTCGTCTCGCTGCTGTNCATTGTCGCGGAACTTGTGCGATGCCCTCCCCTCCTCTCTCAGCAACCTTGCTGCACACTACGATTACTTTTGTGTGCATGAGGCCGCCAAAGTTATGCTTTCGAGCCCGCGCCCGCTGCGCTACACAACATTGCCCGTTCTGCTACGCGTGCTGGGGCCGCCCATGGCCCGGGCCGGCCGTCGACCGACCACCACCGGCGTGGGGCCAGCGGCCTGCCTCGGTCTGGGGCTTTGCTTCACTAGCGTGTGCAGGGGATGCCACCACCAGACCTTACGGTCAAGAGGTGCTCCTTCGGAGCCCCTCTCAGCCCCAGAGGCCGTTGTGTTCTCCGCCTGCCTCCGGCTCGGCCTCCATAAGCTCGCCTTTGCAGTGGCGTCGCTGTGCGTCGACCCAGCGGTGGTTCGAAGTCATGCAGTATGGGTCTACACCGANACCGACACTTCTGCGCTGGAGACCTATGAGCACACCTCGTACACCGTGCCCCACATCGTGAACAGAAGTATGTGGATGGGGCGACACCAGGAGAGGCACACGGCCATCTTCGTCCCTTTCACCGAGGAAACTGGACTGGCTTCCTGTCCAGTTTGGTGGGGAAAGGTCTATGTGGCCTGGATCATCTCGCTGCTCCTGCCGGGAAAGCACATCCTGCTCTCTGACCATGACGCGGCACCGA
>BGNK01004326.1:6408-31766 GCA_003297005.1 Symbiodinium sp. clade A Y106
CACCGTTCTGTTCTGTGTCTCCCGCTGTGGCGCAGTGCGCATTTTCCATTAGAAATAGCATTCTTCCCACTCTCCTGGTGGTTTTGCTAAAACCGGACTGCTGGCGTCTCGGCGAGCTTGTTTGAATACTTTCAGCTTCTCTGCAAGCACCGTCTGGCTTGCCAGTGTCGCAAACACGACATAGAAAATTAGGGTCGCCTGCAAAATCTTCGGGACCATTTTTGGGACCCAAAACCTGGTCAAAAAACGGTGCCTTTCAAACTGGGCCTCCCCAGTAAGAATTCGGAGAAGGGGCAGCAAAGCCTGCAATTCCATCCTCCCGCCTGGCCGCACAGTTGAAATCACCTGCTACCACAAGCATGTTGCGAAAAGGAAGTGCAGCCAGATACCTTCCCAGTGAAGTCCAGAAATGTTCTCGCCTGGAGGAGTTGACCGCCTGCGTGACCCTGCTATTGATAACATGTTGATAACAAGAGATCACGTCGATACTGTAGCTGCAGCCACTGAGTCGAACATGTAAAATTCTTCCAGGTATAACTGGTAGGCTCCGAACCGTATGCTTTGTGGCCAAAGAAGTGCGAATAGCCACCGCCACGCCTGCGAAGCGGCTCTTATCATCCGGCGAGCTGATGAAAATCCAGGCGCCTGCCTGCCATTCGGAGAAGTCCGCACCAAAGCCCCGATGGGTTTCCTGCATCAGGACAATATCGTATGGAGCTGTTTGCAACCACAATGTGAAGGAGTCATACACCGCAGTGGTCATGCCATCAAAGTTCACGCTCAAGATCCTCAACCTCTTGCAAACATAGTCATTGGAAGTTGCCCGCTGTGAGAAAGAGGAGTTTGTAGTGTTGTTGCGTATATGTTCCAAACCCCGACTTGAAAATTGTTTGCCACGATAAAAGGTGCTGCCACGTAATGCTGCTCGTCGTACTGCCCGCCTGAAGGATCGCTTCCTGGAGGCCGGCAGATCCGCAGCCCTCCATACGTGACTGGGTTCCCCACACGGTTTCGCAGAGATCGGGACCTCTGCTCCCAGCGACTCTGCGGGCAAGCCGCTAACCCTCGCATCTGCCGCAGCTGTACACCCCGTGGTACCCAGAAGAAAAAGTGTCAGAAAAAGCAGGGTACCAACAGCAGTGAAGCTACAGCCTCGGGACTTGGGACCCGAGCGGCTCGCTGATCGTCCTCTTGGTCGTGGCGCTGACCATGCTGTAAGGCTTGCCCTGTCCTCGCTGTCCGTGGCAAAGGGGTCGTCCTCGCCCCCTCCAGATTCTTCCCCCATTTCCTGATCCTCCTGCAGAAAGACATCCAAAGGATTACGATCACCAGTCCTCGCTGAGCGATCCCGCTCCACAGCTGCCCTCCTGGAGGCGCTGTCACCAAGACTCCATGCCGGGGTGCCCTCACGATCTCGCAGTTCANATGGCGTCGCTGAATCTCAGATGAGTCCGAAGAGCCAGGAGAGCGCGCAGAGAGCGGAGAAAAGACCGCTCCCACATGTCCTGCAGCAACGTCAGCCGGCTGATTAACCGGTACCGGAGGAGACGGGCCTCTCGGAGTGGCGGAAGCCTCCCGACTAGAACGACCCCCTTCACGTCTGTGATGACGATTTGGCAGCAGCAATGCTCGCGATGCTCCAGAGGATCGATCACGTCGGCGGCCGCTCCGCGACCTTTCTCTAGAGCCCAAGGCTGTCCCCGAGGAGGTGGACCCAGTAGCCGGGAGGGCCGGCTCAGACACCACTCGCGAAGACTCTGGAACATCAGCAGCACCAGTCTCGGCATGTCCTCCCGCAGCAAGCGCAAGATGCCGACGAATGCTGTAAGGAACATCATCTTCAAGCGGAGAGGGCGCCATGACCGACAGAGCACACTGCATGTGGGCCTGTATTGAGCCCCAGTGCAGTACAAAAGCATTGTACCAACCTGCTGAATCAACCATGCAAGCAAGTAGGCTAACACTGGCATCAGCATTAAACAGGCAGGGAGCGCCTCCAGAAGGCCAGGCAGCATCCCCAAGGGGCTGTTTCTAGTAAGTCGATAGGCCCCCCAAACAGAACGGAAGGTACCCCTCCTGATCAGTGACAGACCCCGCTTGCTGGCCAGGAGGCATCAATGATGAGCAAGACAGCAGAGGTAATCACTATAGCCCGCCGAATAAAGAAGATGTTAATCCAGCTCATGTAGAGTCTTGGTGTCTGCAATCTGGCGTGCGTATACGCATCCCAACATACTGCAGCCGAAATCAGAATCGAAATTATAGGTCTTCCGAATGAAGATGACGCGCTGCTGAGGACGCAAGATAATCCATACATCCTGCCAAACCAACATTGTGGAGGTCTCATCCCAGTATTTATGATACAGCAAGTGCAAGGAGCACCTGGCTGAAATTGGCAGGGGACGAATAATCTCAAGCAGTTGCTCCATAGCCAGCCCAAGGACATGAACCCGCAGCGTATCCTCCCACTGCCACCATTTGGCACGGAGAGGCATTTTGTTGCTGCCGTGCAGAGGACAAAGCTGCATAAATACAGGGCCTCCATAAGGCCGTGCACACTCAGCCATGCTTGCATATCAGGTGCAAGGCCCGTTCTCCAAAAAGAAGAAAGCCCGGAAGCAAAGCAAGCCCCCCAAAACGAAGCCCCGAAAAGGAAGCCCCAGCACCACACGCGCCACTCAGCCTCTGAGCCGAGATGCTTCTACTACTACAACTACTACTACTACCACTACTACTACTACTACTACTTCTACTACTACTACTACTCCTACTACTACTACTACTATTACTACTACGACTACTACTGGTACTAGTTAGTACTAGTACTAGTACTTAGTGCTTAGTGCTTAGCACTTAGCACTTAGCACTTAGCACTTAGCACTTAGCACTAGTACTAGTACCAGTACCAGTACCAGTACCAGTACCAGTACCAGTACTAGTACTAGTACTAGTACTAGCACTAGCACTAGCACCAGCACTAGTACTAGTTAGTATAGTAATAGTAGCAGTAGTAGTAGTAGTAGTAGTAGCAGTAGTAGTAGGAGTAGCAGTAGCAGTAGTAGTAGTAGTAGTAGTAGTAGTAGTAGGAGTAGTAGTAGTAGTGAATTCAGTAGTAGCAGTAGTAGTAGCAGTAGTAGTAGTAGTAGTAGTAGCAGTTGCAGTAGTGGTAGTAGTAGTAGTCGTCGTCGTCGTAGTAGGAGTAGTAGTACTAGTAAAAGGAGTAGGAGTAGAGAGTAGGAGTAGGAGAAGGGCTGGGACCAGGGTACGAGTAGTACCACTAACTCGTGCTATTGGTTAGTAGTAAAAGAGTGCTACCACCAGTTCTATTAGTACCGGCAGTATCAGCAGTCAGTAGCACGAGGAACACTAGTATTACCATAGTACTTCAAATACCAGTAGTACGAGCAATATGCCAGCGTAGTCCCAATACAGCGAACTGCCACGACCACCACCAGCGCGTTTACGACACTTCATGACGAGCTTGTACATCCCTGGGGCCAAGCATCACAGCGAGCAACAAAGCAGCCGAACTTGGTGTGGATATACCAGCGCTGCACGAACTTGTTGCCTTGGGTAAAACATCGCAGCTGAAGCTGAAGATTTGCATCACGCATCCACGCTTACAGTGCGAGAATCACAGGCTGAACTATCTTGCTCATCCTGAGACGATTCAACCTGCTGACTCCGCAGCCCGTGGGCCCTGATCCTTGCTCCGAACAAAGCCTCACCGAATCTGCTACAATTCGTCGTCCCGATACCTCGCAAAGATAAGAAAAGCTGTAGTTTTCTGTATCGAAAAGATGGTTACGCGGACCTGGTCCACACTCACGATGAAGCTGTGGTCGACTCTGGTGTCTGAATCATGAAAGGGCGAAGTGCTGCCACCTGTACACCTGGACATCACTGAGGAACACGGCAAACCCACCAATCATTTGTCTTCTGCCCCCCGTACCATTACAGAAGTCATTCCGTGTGTCTTGCTGCACTTGGGGCACAGGTCTTGCACCCACACCGCACAGGTGGCTGCATCTCCGGGCTCGTGAGTCCTGCCGCCACGTCGCGAACAAGATCCCGAGGCCGAGCAAACGTGCCTGTCCTGGCACTGCAGGAGCAAAGGTCATGGGCAAAGGCGGAGGCAGCCTCGGCTACGTGGAATCGCATGCGTCTGAATAGTGGCACTGGCCGTGAATGTGGTAATGCCTGCGGGCACCAGTCTTGTTGCTTGTGGTCATCGCTATCATCATTAAGGGTGCTTGTAGTGCTAATGCCGTAGTGCTGTTTCGAAAAACTTAGTTGTGGCACTGTTGCCAGTGTGTGTGATCTGTTCAGAATGGGAATATTAGGCAAATTCATGCCATTGTAGCTCGCATTGTCACAAGCTGATTCTCGATTGACAATATACTTGTAGTGTGGCCATGACAAAGAACTGTCATGCAGTATGGTTGGGCTTGCTGTTGCTGTCAATGTTGTCGCCGTGGTTACTTCTGCCCTCTCCATGCGAGGTGTCAACAACATCATTGATTCCGTGATCTCCAGAAGCGATATTGGTGCCCCCAGTGTCGGTGGCACGTTTGGTGCTGCTCGCACAATGAAAGACACGTTGCGATGTTCGTCGTTCATGCTGCTGCTCCAAGTGTGGCCATGCCTGTCATAATCTTCAGCATTGTTCTTCTATGTATCTTGTCAAGTCAGCTCTAAAGGTATGCTAGGCAAACGCCTGAGTGTTGCTGCAAGTGTTTGCCTGTATTTGTGAGTATTGCTCTTGCTGTTTGTATTCTTTAGGTTGGATGCGACAGTGTTGTTCTGGCACTATTGTTGCATGGGGCTACCATTACCGGAGTGTTCGCAGAGTTGGTATTTTTGATGCTCTCGCTGCTGTTCCTACAGTACTACTTCTGATAATATTAACTTGTTCTGTCTTTGCCGTCATACGTGCTATCGGTCTTGGTATGAGTCATGTTGTCCGTAACAGTCATCACTGCTGTCGCTATTGGTTTTGAGTACTGGGAGCAGTATTGTTCATGCTCGGGGTTCGGCATTGCCGTCTTTTCCGTTCTAGTGCCAGGATCTAACTCTGCGGGGTACTGCAGTCAGTCTGACTACTACCACCTTGCCATTGCTATCCATTGCTGTTGCTGTCGTTGCGATTTGGTGTGCTCGTTATCAGGGTTTGCCTGCTCTTTGCTGTTGTTGCTGCTTTGGCAAGCACTGGACTGGCAGTGACAGTGCAGCCCCGGTGCGCTGCGAGGGCAGCATTACCTAAGGAGCAGCTCTGAAGATGTAACAAGATGTCAAGCACTTTCGTCTAGATCAGGCGTGACACATAATGACCTAATCCATGAGTAACGCATTTGCAGCTTGTGGTTGAGTTCATGACTCCAGAGCTGCAGGGGTGACGGTTTACCACCTGCGAGCTTCAATGTTCAGGCTTCTGTGTCAGATTCACTTTGTCCCTCTTAGGATGCGGCTTCGCGGTATGGGACCTTGACCATGTTCAGGTTGCAGTTTATGGGCACATGGAACAGCCGCTTTAAGCATTCATGCGTCCCGCGGGATGTTCGAGAGGTGACGCAACCATCCAGGAAAGTCTTTCCTTTCCAAACTTGTTTGCAAACATTACAGGGGGAGGCCCAATAGAAGAATGTCAGTTGTGTTCCGAGCTTCAAAATACACTTTTGTAACCGCCGAGCTTCAAAATGCACTTTTGGAACCAAATATTCCCGGGGCGACAGTTCCTGCAGATCCGCACGAAATTCATCCATGACACCGCCTCTGGATGAACCTGACATGGCTGTCCGGCCTGCCACAGCTTCTGTAATCGGACTCCAGAACTGGTGGTGATGATGAGGCGGACAGCAATAAGCAGGAGGTGCGGAGGAGGAGGCAGAGACAGAGGAGCAAGAATGAGTGAGCCATGAAGATGAAGATGCTGATGATACTGCTGATGATGATGATGTTGAAGAAGAAGTTGATGATGATGTTGATGATGATGATGATGATGATGGAAACGGTGATGATACTGATGAGCAGAAGGAAAACGATGATGATGATGTTGATGATGATGAGGAGGATGAAGGATGAAGCAGAGGCAGAGGCAGGGGCAGAGGCACAGGCAGAGGAAGAGGGATAGGGAGCGAAAGTGGAAGAGGAGGAAGAGGAAGAAGAGGAGGAAGAGGAGGAAGGGGAGGCAGAGGAGGAAGAGGAGGAAGAGGAGGAAGAGGAGGAACGCATTGGCTATGGGGACGACGATAAAGGATAGCTCCATGGTACTTTCCTAGCAAAAACACATACTGTGTCTGAAAGCCTGGGACGTGTAGCATGCTCTGAGGGCATGTCTCCATTGAACGACCCCTCCAAGCTCCAGCACCTACAGCCACAAACATGAATGCAGCACCTCTTGGAGTCGAGGGCACTGCACCTGAAACGATGGGACAGTCAGCATGCTTTTGTGGAATAACATCCAGACTGCAGCACTGTCAGCTACTGTCCAAAAGAGCAGCTTCTAAACAAAGGTAACTGTCTGTGCACCTCGTGGCGTGGATGGCACTGCACCTGATGCACTAAGGCATGCGGCATGCTGCTTCTGTCGAAGATTAACTTGTGAAGATCAGTCCTTGGAAGTCCGATAGTTCCACCACGACAATCAAATCCAGCAAGGTCAACGAGGCCGGCAGCGCCTCGTGGCGTGGATGGCATTGCACCTGAAAAGCTGGGAGCTGAAAGGGCCCAGGGCCTCCAGAGTTCAGAATGTTACTGGAGATACGCGCAGCGACCGAAAGCACGAAGCTCAGCAAGGCCTGTAGCGAATCGTGGGGTAGAAGGCGCAGCACCTGGAAAGCTGGGGTACTTCACTTCGGTGCAGGAGTAACTGGCATGTGTACTGAAGCGCAGCATCTACCTTGAAGTTCCGAGTTCCTGTATAAGAACCCACTGTGTAAGAACCTTAAGCCTACCCCAACCCGAACCCACAAATTGAGGGGTTGCCTCATGAATACGAACCTTACTCTACCTTTCAAGGTCCAGGTCCGGCTTTAGGGTGAAGGGTTTGGTGCCGAGGCCGCCGGAGGGTGTGGGGAGGTCCGGGGAGGCAACCCCTTGCGGCACCGCGGCATGTTGGCTAAGAACCTGAACAAGAACCTCAGGCGACCCTAGCTCGGAAAACGCGAGCTTCAGCAGAATAGGAAACTAAAACCCCTGTCCTCGCGAAAGCCAGTGCTAATGCAAAGTTTTTGACCAAGACCAGGACACTGAACAAAACCCATTTTGCCTCGCGGAGTGGAAGGAGCAGCACCTGAAAAGCTCGGACAGGCTGCATGCTGCACTTCGGTGCGAGAGTGACTTGCATGCAGCATCTCCTGCGCGACAGCACGGTGACCAAAACCCAGAGACAGCACAAGGCCCGTGGCACCTCGCGGCGTTGACGGCGCAGCACCTGAAAAGCTGCGGCATGCTGCATGCTGCACTTCGATGTGAGAGCGACTTGCATGCAACATCTCCTGCGCGCCAGCACGGCGACCAAAACCCAGAGACAGCACAAGGCCCGTGGCACCTCGCGGCGTTGACGGCGCAGCACCTGAAAGCTGCGGCATGCTGCATGCTGCACTTCGATGTGAGAGCGACTTGCATGCAACATCTCCTGCGCGCCAGCACGGCGACCTAAACCCAGAGACAGCACAAGGCCCGTGGCACCTCGCGGCGCAGCACCTGAAAGCTGCGGCATGCTGCATGCTGCACTTTCGATCTGAGAGTGACTTGCATTCAGCATCCCCTGCCACCGTTGAAGCGTCGTCCTTTACTGTCAGAATGATGGCGGCTGTAAGTTGGATGAACAGATCCACAGACTCGACAGCTGGTGTTGTCTTTTGGAATCTTCTAGCCTGCCGCTTCTCGAAGCTACCTGCATAGCAACTCCAGCAGAGCCTGCAGGTGTCGATCGCGAGACTGTGGGTGAAGAGGTACGCCCTGCACATTCGGTCTTGACCATTGCGGCCGAGTTAAGTAAGCACTTCAGAGCGGGGCAATGTCTTGGTCGGAGTACCATGCTCGAGCTCACCACCACGCATAGCATCACCACCATCACAGTTGCTATTCTGGCTCGGGGGGGAGGGGTCCCACGGCTTCTTTTATGAGTTGAAGTAACCGAGTCAGTAGCCCGCAGCCTCAGATCCCGCATCTCATCTGCTCAGTGCCAGCCCACGAGCCTCTCTTGCGCTTCGCTGGCGTCTCAGCTTCCGAGGAGGGGCTACCTCAGGTTTGCAACCAAGTCTCCGATGACCAGTCTCTGAAAGGGGCAAAGAAGCCACGATCCCGCAGTGTCAGATGCTAACGAAGTTAGCGGCCAAGATGCTTTCACTGGCCTAGCACAGGCTTCAGAGTTCAGGTTCGCTTCGGCTTGAAGCCCGAGGATGACGGCAAAAGGCTAAACGATCTGCAGCAGAGAGGCTTCAGAACATCCGGAATTATGCTGATACATACCACACGTCAGGAGCAGTCGCCAAATCCTATGTCCACCAACCCATCCATCTCCGAACTCCGATACAAAAAAACCCACATCCCCCGAAACTCGAGCCAGAAGGCATCCAGGGGGCGCTTGCGACTTTTCTTCACTTTCGGAGGTGTAGTGCTCGGCTCCATACCCTTCTTCTTGGGGGTCTTGGGCACCTTAAGCAGACGTCTGATGCTCATCGGCGGCACAGGGTAGCGCATCGTTGTTCTCATCAAAACGATCGCTGTGGTCTTGTGCTTTTCGGAAGGGTCCAGTAGGATGCTTACCTAAATTAAGACCCAGATGCCCCAACACCTTTCGATGCCAGCCTTCGTTCAACCTCTCAACCAGGAGAACTCAGCTCACAATGCTTGTCTCCCTCCCTGTCCCTCTGTCTCTTTATGCTCGTTCCTCCGTGTTTGCGTCTGCCTGTCGCTGCATATCTTTGGCTGGTACGGTGTTGAAATATACATGCGCCCACCCACTAGCATGTGTAGCTGCATGCTTGCATAGAGGAGTGTATCGATGTTCATAACTTTGTGTGTGCGCACGGATGCATACAAGCATGCGTGTGCAAACGTGTGAATGCCTGTGTATAGATATGTAGAACTTTTTTTGCCAAGGTTCCTTGTAGGACATTTGTACCTGTCTGTGTGTATATGTATATGTATGTATATATACGTGTGTGTGTGTATGTGTGTACATACATACGTACATACATACATACATACCTACATACGTACATGCATGCATGCATGCATGCATGCATGCATACATATGTACATATGTACATATGTAAATATGTACATACATACACACATACGTACAAGTATGCATATATATATAAATATATATATATATAACTATAGCATATATACATGACAACGACCATAGATTTATTTTGTTGTTCATGTACTCGTTTTTTTACACACCTCTGAAATGTCTCTTTTTGTCCGTGTGCGTGCACACACTCTTCTAGACTAGTAAGTAAACAGAGCAGGAAGCAGATGTCAGCAAGGTGTCGCACAGGCACTCATCGACGTATCTCTACAGACGTGTAACAGAACTTGTCTACCCGTGTCTCCATACATCTTGCATGTCGACTTGTGAGTGCATCTGTGTCATGGCATCTATCTAGCACGAAACATGAGAACACCCAACGAACCTGAAACCTTACATAGCCCCAGCAAAACCCGCACACACTGACTTTGAACAGAAATCGCCGTTCTCATCGCTATCGTCTGATCGGGCCATTTTCCAAACTGTCGCACTGCTACCCACCGATCGGATCCATTTCCCGAGTTCGCACTATGATTTCAGTTCCCGGTCGCCTTGGTCTGAAGAGACACACGCGACTCTGTCTTTTTGTCTGTGTGTGCGTATGTATATACACATACCTAATATTTATGTTACTTTATTTATTTGTTTTGACACATGAGTATGACTCACAACAATTATACTGACAACAATAAAGAAGCGAAGGGCGGGGCGACGCACGTGGTACGTTGTAGAAAACCTGCAAAAATACGCGATGGGCCCGCCGCTACATGAAGATGCTAATTCTCACACCCATAAAGACTGAACAATCACCGTTACAGTAGCGCTCATGGTAATATTCATAACAGAAGAATCATAACAACATGACATAAAGCTGAACTGAACATGTGTATGTATGTAGATCATCTGCGTGTGCACGGTGTAGGGGTTGCAGGCTCTGCTTTCACCTGAAGCCGAAGCCCTCATTATCGAAATCAGGCGGAACTCCGAGCCTGAAGCCTGAAGGCGAAAGGTCCCAAACAGGCATCCATTCAGTCCAATCGGCAGGCTCCAAGATCCCATCAGAGTCGGAGTGAGCCATGGCTAAACACTCCCGGGCCCCTAGGAAATTTCTGCTTCTGACGGGAAGCGGCGTCTCCAGGAGAAATCCATGGTGCTGTCAAAGGAGAGCAACCATACCACTCGCATTAATATTTTTGTCTATAACAATACCTGCAGCAATGCTAAAAATAACACTAGTAACTAGTAACATACCAGTAAAATTCAGAAAATAACACGAATAATAAGAAGTGAAGGGATTTCACCAAGTATACTTATAGTAATAGCAATAGTAACAGTAATGGCAACCGTAGCAGTACCAGTAATAGCAACAGCGACAGCAACAAGCGATAGTCGTAGAAATGATGATGGTAATGACAATGGCAATGGTAATAGTATTGGTAATCGTAATGGTGATAGTAAAATTAATAGCAATGGCCATAATACTTGTAATGGTAATAGTAATTGTAACAGTAAGGCAATAGTAATAGCAAGGATAATAATGTAATTTGTAGCAATAGTACTAGAAACAATAATGAGGCTCCGTCCGAGGTTCTCAGCCTCGCTGCAGACACGGGAAACGCACAGGCGGAAGCAAGAATACTTGCAGCCACACGCGTCCTGAACCTCCAAAGAAGAGCCCACAACCACAGAAATTCAGCAAAGAAGCGTGGAAAAGGACCATGCTGCTCAGGACCCTGTAAGTAGATAAGCAATTTAGGCCTTCTTGCGTTCCCCGATATTCCCGGTATGACCTTGAACAGTTTTGCGCACCCCTGAGTTTCCCGCAAAGCCGAACGCCCAAGACGACACTTCGCCGGATGACACAAAAACCCTTGCGGCTTTGCCGACAAGTAGCGCGTTAAAACTGCCCTGATTCGACAAGTACCCACATATTTGGGCGACTCGGAAGTCCATTGGTAGCAGGGAGAGGCGCAGAGGCCGAGGCCCTTAACTCTAGACTCTCAACTCCTGAAGGCCCAATCTCGAAGCTCCTCAACCCTTTCAACCTACGCCTATCTAAACCCCAAATCCTAGAACTCTAAATCCTAACCTCAAAGAGGCCTGAGCTCCAGAATCGGAAAAAGGGTACTCTGCTCCCAGAAAGCAAGCTCTGATGACGGCTTCCCTTCAAGGGCGCACACATCCGGGGCAGAGAAGGAACCGCCAAGAAAGGGGCCGAGAAAGGTCTGCATGTATATGCACATAATGCATAATGTACACATATGTGTATATTAATTATATATATATATATTACTATGTTAACTTTTGCAATTTACTCTTGTTTATAGCTACGAACTATCAGATCTGAAAGGGCTCTGGAAATTTCCATGGCCACCGGAAACGTCTGCTCTCACTGCACACCGTGCTGGCGGCAATCAAAGATAGAGGCGAATGAAGATGCCCAACAAGCCTGGAGCCGGTTTTCAGAGTCACAGTCTGACGATAAGTAAAGTTCTAGGTTTCTTGCTGGTGCTGAGTTGAGATACGGCGAGACTAAGTCTAAGTCCGTGCAAAGAAGTGGGATACTGCCCTTCCCCT
This sequence comes from Symbiodinium sp. clade A Y106, assembly GCA_003297005.1. NCBI lineage: Eukaryota > Dinophyceae > Suessiales > Symbiodiniaceae > Symbiodinium > Symbiodinium sp. clade A. The sequence continues at coordinate 18,251 of BGNK01004326.1, forward strand.
TACAACACGCGCATCAGATCAAAGCCATGAATTGCGGGAGTTTAAACCTTCCGGATGGTGCAGGGTTTACTTGAGAGCTGAGGGTCCTCGAGTTCTAGTTCCGGGAGTCAGAGTTGAGGCTTGAGGGTTAACTTGAAGGTCCCTCGGCTTTCTGAGCGGCTCGCCGTTACAGCCCTGGAAGCAAAGCGAGTACCACGTGCAACCCCTCAACTCCTGAAAGGACGCAGTCCGGGGTCCTGTCAGAACGGTGGCCAAAAGGTAGAGCTGCCTCAGGAACATGGCCTGGGTGAGGGTCACCCCCTTCCTGGCAGAAGAGCGTTTGGACCGTGGCCGACTGCCCTAGCAGGTTCATTGGGATGGTGAGGGTTCGGGTGTAGTAATCGGAAGTAGAGCCATTGATGAGCTCTTGGAATTTCGTGATCTTGGCTACTACTCGACATACTAAACTCATTTAAGGGAAAAATTTCACAGGCTAAGTGAACCGCATAGCAGCTGCTCAACCTGCAGATATCAAAAGCCTGAAGCCAGGACGCACAATGAATCCGGCGGAGGTATCCACGATGAACTTAACCAGGTACTGCCGATGGAGGTCAATGCAGGCTCCCGGAATGGTGTTCCTCGGATTACTATGCCTGTTTGTGTGGAATCTGAAGGTCCATAGACGTCATTGTCCGAAGTAGCCGGCTCGAAGCGCTGAAGCCTACAACCCTGAAAAGGACCGCTGCCGTGGCGCACAAATGCAGGAAGAACCCGGCATTTCTCGGTGAGGGCCGCGGCCTGCGCCCCGAGTCGGATCGCGATCCTTGGCTTCTCTCAGCTCTGCCGGCTCGAAGCGTCGTTGCGGACCGACGTTTGCGGTTCCCGTGAAGTGTTGGGATTTGGGCCTCACGATATTTGGGACAGGAGCCGCCTCGGCTTTGAAGTTTGCAAGAAGTTCCACAATGCTTTGAAACCATCAGTAATCCAAGAACCCCGAGCCCGAAGCCTGTCGAAGCCAGGCTGCATCAACAGAAAGATGGCAGGTGCACCGGCACCAGCGATCATGGAGAGCGAGAGAGACTCAAAGGAGGCCTGGCGACTTGGGTTTGCGGCCCTGCTGCTGCGTGGTGGTCATGGTCGTGTAGTGGTGCGGGGGGGGAGNGGTGGTGGGGCTGGGAGTGGGGGCGGGGGTGGCGGCGGAATGAAGTGATGGTGATGTTGTTGATGATGATGATGATGATGATGATGATGCGGAGGAGCATGACGATGATGACGAGGACGAGGACGAGGATGAGGATAAGGATGCTGATGATGATGGTGATGATGATGATGATGATGACGATGATGACGAGGACGACGGTGATGATGATGATGATGCTGATCGATGATGATGAAGTTGATGACGCTTTAGCTGAGATCTGCCGACATTGTGTTGCTCGGAATGAGACAACAGCAAGGGACCTGTATGATTAACCCAAGTTTGCATGCTCTTCCCGCATCAGGTAAAGGGCACGAAGCTTCTAGAGACCATCGGAAGCCCCTTCAGGTCGGCGCTATGTTGGCTCATGCGCAATGTTACAGGCGAGATAAGGCCTCGAAAGGTGGCTCATTTCAGTGGGGCTTCGGCTTTGGCCACAGCTTCTGGGACAGTCCTGCCTAACATTGGAGAAGCTCCTCGTGAATGACGGGATGCCTGGATGACCACGCTCACTGCGCTTGCAGAATAGGCGACGAAGCCTATCCCGCCAAAGGCTTGCAGAAGAATCCTGAGCAGAGTTTGAGGCGGTGCGGGGGGGGGGGGCGGGGGCTGATCCGCACTTCGAGTGCCATCGTCATCAATGCTGCGATGGCAGGTTGGGATCAAGATCCCTGCTACTCGCGCTGTTGCTGTCTTACCGTAGCTAGTTCTTGCTTAAAGAGCTGATGCTAGTGGCAGCTTGCCGGCATCGGCATCATCAGCTTCTTCTTCGTCACCATGATGCCGCCATCATCATCATCATCACCATCATCTTCATGTGCATCGTCATTATCATCATCGTCGTGATCATCATCATCATCATGATCACCGCCAATGCCGTTTCTGTTGCTAACCGAATTCCAAGTACTACGGTTCCCGAAGCCTTCAAAAGGATGCCAGTTTGCACACTCAGAGTCGTGGGGGTTTCCAGCTCTCTGCCCAAGCATTTCAGAAGCGCTTGCATCCTGTTCCAGGTCTTCACTCCAACCTCGTAGTCTTGGGAGTCGTAGACCTGACGTACAGGAGTCCAGGTTTGGATCCCAAGGACATCCCCCTGCAGCTGCTTTTCCAGAGTGCCAAGAGACGGCGGACACTGAGACCGCAAAGGGCTGGTTTCCACTATCATATACGTATGTGGAGTACAGAACACTTCCTAACGATGTGTAGAGCGAGGAAAACACAAACCCGGTAATGCATGTACTGATACTTAAACATAAGATATAAATGCTTGCATGACCCTACCTGGCAGTGCCTGCATAAACACAAGCACTTGCAATCTGCTTGCTACTTGCACAGCCTCCAAGCACCAGTCATCCAGAGCGCCATCCGCGGCCAAGAGCAAAACAGACTGGATGTAGCAAGTGAGGAGAATCATCGCGCTCACAAAACCAAAGGAGATTATCGTGATGGCCTCGTTCACCTGGGCGAAGACCTTCCAGAATCACCGGGTACATGGCGGCAGTGTGCAAGACTTCAAGGGGAATCACGTGAGCGAGACCTTCAGCCTCAAATTCCGGAACGTTGCATCCGTTTCGGATGCCGAAAAGAAATCCGGAAACCGCAGGGCAACCATCTACCCTGCTCTACAGAGAACTCCATGCTCAGTCTATAGGCCTTGGCCAAGGGAAGGTCCTCCGTCCGCAGAATGGTGTCGTCGAGCACCCCACGCTGGATGTTCCACACCTAAGTGCCTAAGCTCCCTGGCTCCCTAAATCCTGAAGCCTAAACCGGCATCCCGGGCCCACGTCAATCTTAGATGCAAGTGCATCGCTCTGGGCCACTAGCCGAAAAGAATCCAAGCAAGCAAGACCCTGAACTCAACACTTCTCACGCCCGACGCCCAACTCCCTGAGAACCCACACGCGGCTTCCCAAGTCTCAAATCCGAGCTACCAACCTGTAACCTCGAAACCTCAGATGCAGCCTAAAGCAACCCCAGGTACATCGTCACCAACCCTTCAGGAGACCTCACGAAAAGAGAGGCCAAGAATCTAAGATCCCAACCCTCAACCCAGACCTCATTCGAACCCCCGTGCCTCGAAGCCTTGGTGGACTACCACAGATGCCATGAAGGCGAGCCAGGCCTGCGCTGCGTTAACAGCTTCTGACTGCTACTGTTTGTCATCAGCTCTTTCTGGCGTAGCGATGGCCATCGTGTTTTGATGAACACGATGACAGGATGAGGATGAGGAGGAGGAGGACGCGGACGAGGACAACGCTGCTGATGATGGCTATTGATGATGAAGATTAGGATGTTTTCAGCGTTCTGAGCTGAACGGGATGAAACCACAGACTCTGGGTTATTGGGATTTGCATAGATCAAGCTGCAGTATGGACGTGTGTGCATGACAAGATTGAGAGACTGTGCTACTTATCTCGGCTGTTCCGGGTTTGGGGTCCCGAACATGCACGGCCACAAGACCCCTGGATATACAGCCAAGATGCGAATGCATACTTCCACCGCTCCCGGCGGAGCAGCTCAGTCCTCCGGGCACGGAACATGCTGTGCAATTCGCCCCGAACCCTTTGAAAAGCCTTGCAACTCAAGGTGTGGACCTGACACTGCACATACGCAGCGTTGATGGCGAACGTCAGTTCCTGCATCTACTCAAGCATGTCTGTCCTTCGTTCGTCGCCGTAGTGTAGCTGCAGCTTTAGGGCCACGAGATTCAACTCCTGCATGCTTGGTGGTTTACGGGTTGGGGTTCAGGGTTGAGGGTCCATTTCTTGCTGCTGATCGGGCAAGCTCTAACATGGACATAGTGGTGTTAGTAGTGTCGTCGTAGTCGTAGTCGTCGTAGTCTCGTAGTCGCCATAGTCGTCGTGGTCGCCGTAGTCGTAGTCGTGGCTGTAGTAGTTGTGGTCGTCGTCGTAGTCGTAGTCGTAGAAGTAGGAGGCGTAGTCGTCGTCGCCGGTGCCGTCGTAGCCGCAGAAGTCGTCCCAGAAGTTGTACTACTCAAGAGTCTACTCAAGGTCATAGTAGTCGTAACCGTACAAGCTCTTCGTAGTAGTCGTCGTCGTCTTGGTGGGTGCTGCTGGTGGTGATAATGCTAGTGGTGGTGGAAGTGGCAATCGGAGTCGTAGTAGTAGTAGTAGTAGTAGTAGTTGTTGTTGTTGTTGTTGTTGTGGTAGTTGCAGCACTAGTAGCAGCAGTCGTCGTAGTAGTGCGGGCCTCTGATGCCAAAGCCCGAGCAAGAAGCACCACGCCACCGTAGCCCACCATGAAGTAGACAGTCCTCGGGCAGTGAGCGTCTAGTGCGGGATCAGATATGACCATTGCATTGTTCTTTGTGGCGAAAAGTAACTCCGAGCCTGCATCTTGAAGTATCTTGATCTGTCGTGTAAACTGAGGAGCCACAATGCTCATGCCCCTGGACACAAATGATTGCACCAACCCCATAGCCAACTGCGAACTATGGTGCCAAACAGTCGAGAAAAGTTTGTGCTGATGGGCTCAAAGGTTCAATGAAACCGCAGTAAAGTCCCAGGCCACCCCATGCACGTGGCCATGCTGAAGGACCAGAATCGTCTGGGCGGCTCAAGATTGAAGCAGCGGGATTAAAAGCTTGGGATTCGGCAGGCCTGAACAACTGATGAGCAAGAAAAGCAAGGCAAGCCCCGATTGAGCCACGAAGGACGATCTCCTCTCTAACTCTTGCCGAATGCTGGTTCTTGCTACCATGTTGATTCATGGCTGGACTGTCATCATTCTGTCCGAAGGGCCAAGACCAACTCCGAGAGGAAGAGCAAAAGGATCAGGGTCTTCAGCAGGAAGGCCCAACGAAGAAGGATGCCAGAGGCGCCTTCCTCCTGGAAATTAGCTTCCTAAGCCTGGGAAGCCTGGGACATCTACTGGGCTTTGAGGGTTTCGGATGATGCTGGCTTGGCTTCCTGGATGCACTTTCGGGCCTTGAGTTTTGAGACTTTTTGGAGGTATCTAGTCTTCGTTGGCAATGCTTGCAAGGTTTGGGGTGAAGCTACTCTCAAACACAGAACCCGTCTCCGTCAGATCTTCCCTCCACGGTAAGGTGGTATCACTACTCCTTTTCATTTTCCGACCCCTAGAATATAGGGGCCTTAATAATCAGAATAGGGTTGGGGCCCACTATACGACAAATATAATAGTGAACCCACAAAATTGTGTAGGTAATTATTGAGGCCCCTATCCGTATCCTAAATCCTTATAATCGCCCTTATAGTAGCCCCAATAGACCCCTTAAAAGGAACCCTATACTGTAATTTTTTGTTCAGGTAATCATGAAGGCCCCTATATTAGTAGACACACCGAAGCATCACTTCCACTCCTTGAAGCCCGATGAGGAACAGCCTGTTCCGGTGCAGTTCTCTCGCACGTCCGTCCCCAGAATCTGAGTTTGGGAGACCACCTGTGGCTGGGTTCTTCTTAAGGAGTTTGATTTAAGTTACCATAGTGGGAAACCATATTATTTACTGTAGATCCCTATGATGGTAACTGAGATTAAGTTCCTTAACAAGACCCAGCTGGCTTTCAGGATCCGGATTTGCAACAGATGTTCCAGGTTTGCTGGCAGGATTTAGAAGAAGCTTTTCGTGTTGTGGCTGGGGCTCATATGCCTTCTGGAGCTCTGCAGTTGAAGAGTATAAACTAAAGCAGATTCAGGGTTCAGAGAGGCTTCGGGATCCGCAACATTTAGATATCTTCAAACCACCTATGCAGCGCACCTGCACACTGTGAACCGTGGGCGATGCCCCTGGGGGAATCTCGGAGCAGGCCGACCTCGAGATCGCCTGCCAAGACTGTATGAAAAGGACGAAGAGAAGAAGGATAGGTATTGATATTTTACTGTATATTATGTCTGTTGATATGCTCATCAGCAGTGCAATAGTCGTGCTATGGTAGATCATGACACAGAATGAAAGTCCAGGTCTATGATGCAAACATCTAGGAAGAGCTTGGTGTCCAAGCAATCTGTCTGGGGACAACAGCTGAGGAGACAGAGAGGAGCATTGAAAACCCACAGCTGCATCGTTGAATTCATGGACATGCCGTAATACTTTGTGGGCACCTGGCCTTGGGAACCAAACCCGGCACATCTTCATCTGGCGGCTGCACGGAAATCCTCGCCGGCAGAGGCAGGATAGCCAGGTGCCTGAGATCCGTCGCATCACTTCGGCTCGAGGTTGGAGGTGTTTGGGTGTATCCGCTAAACCACTGCCCTGCCAAGCAGCTCCTCGGAACCCACGTCCTCTCTATGGGGTTCATCCCAAACCCTTTTGCCGATCTTCTCCGCGGCAGGCTTGCGGCCTGAGCGGAGCTGACACTGATTCTCGGCGGGGGAAGGACGACGGGATGACAAGAGACCGTAGCAGTGAGAGAAAGTGGGCTGGGAAGCATTGCAAGCCGCTGCAAGTGCTGATCTGCCCTGGACTCTCTTGGCTCACATTCTCTTGGAATGAACATCCAGAATCTAAAGCTTCAGAAGAATGGCTCTGGTCAAACCACGAAGAAGTCGAGCGGCCCAAACTGGCTGACACCTGTGGCGCTGCGAAGCGACATCCGCAAAGCTCACAAGAATTAATCAACACCGGTAGGCGTCCGTTTCACAGATGCGTATCAACAGCAGCAGCAGCAGCAGCAGCAGCAACACCCACCACCGCCACAACAACAAAAGGAGCACGGGCACATTCATAGAATCATCAAAAGCAGCAGCGGCAGTGGCGGCAGCAGAGTCGCGGCAAGAGGATGAGGATCTACATAGTCGCGTGGTCCATATCACCTTCATTCTCACCGTCATCATGCGGGTACAGATTGGGGTAGCCCATGACCGACGACAAAACATTGACATGCCAGCATGAGGCACAGCAATCGCCAGCATAAGCAAACTCCACTCTCAAACCGAAGCACAGCACAACTGCCTTAACACGTATCCCATGGATTTTGCCTGGCCGATCTCCCCTGCGAAAATATTCTCCTGGAGCCCCGTGACTGTGCATCGTGAGGGTGTTAGACTGGGAGGCTGGCTTCGTGTTTGCGGACTTAAATCCTGGCGGCAAGGCATCCTGCAACAGAAGCTAACGGCTAACGCTAAACTTGTGTCAGCCACGCGAAACTCCAGACATGGGGGTCTTAAATGCACAGAACCTCGCCATAAATTGGGATCTTGGGATGCCTAAACTCGAAGGGGCAGTGCCACGCCGCACAAACTATATGGAAGTTTGCAAGCGGTGAACTTGAGCAAGCACCTGCATTGCAAAAGAATGCAGAAAAACGCGAAACAGTGGTCCAGACCTTTTCCAAGGCCTTTCAAAAACTTTAAGTTCAACCCCATTGACAGCAGTGTTTTGACACGGGTTGGTTGTCAGATCTTCGAAATCATGATCCCGTTCTCGGGTGCAGGCTTAGGCTTAGGACTTGATCAGTGCCCTTTCTTTAAAACCGAAACTTGATCAAAACCGATGCCTAACGCAAATCCTAAACTCCTGAATCCCAAACTGCATCTCCTCCAACTGGAGATTGCCGTGCGGCGCCTTGCCCTTCAAGGCCAGCAGCAGCTCCGCCTCGCCATGTCTTAGGGCTTACGGTGTAAGAGCAAAAAACCCGAAAGCGTCAGGTGTAGCAGTGTAGGATTTGGTATTGATATTGGGTGTTGGATGGATGCTGGGATACGTAACCTTCGTAGTCCGGAATTGTGCATTCATGTAACAAAAGAACTGTTCGAAGAAGCATTGAAAAGCTAAGTCGATACACTGAGAGCTCGAGCTTCTGGCTTCACGGGTCCAAGGATCCCTGCACAGTGGCTTAGAATCTAACGTGGGTAGTCTGTCTTGGACTCTTGTGTCAAGGGCTTCACACCTTGCGGCAGTCGCCCCACAACATCTAAAGGACGATAAGAGGCTGCGGCTGCTGGACATTCTGCGGGGATAGAAACTGAAGATTTCCGGTGCCAGGCGCTGAAATCCCAAGAATGGCTGCCAAGATCATTAGGATAAGGCATAGTATATCGAAATGATAGAAGGAAACCTGAGGAATACCATTACTCATTGTTCACCTGACTGTAGTACGCTACGAGATTCCCAATTCAAGACTTCCCTGCCGCTTCTGGCCTGGTGCTGCTCCAACTTCTGCTCTATCGCACCTGACTGGTCAATTCAAAGGGGAACACATAGCCCGAACTCGCCCCATGATTCCCGGAGACCTCCTCTTACATCAATCCTTGTCATACCCTGTAAAACTCGCACAATAACCCGCAGCACCGTGTTGTCTTCTGGTATCTCCAGCTCCGAACCCCGCAACAAGCAGGGCTCAGATTTCCGGCCCCTCTCCTGCGAAACCCTGGTAGAGAGCATGACGGAAAGTCGTAGAATACCATGGAAAAACTGAAGCAGATAGAAGGAGAGAAGAGAGGAGAACACGTTCATCCAGCATGGGATCAACTTCGACGTTGCCTCTCCTGCCACACACCATATCTCAAATCACAGGACAATGAACGGTGCCGCGGCACAGAAGCCCCGAAAGTGAGGCGAAAAAGCCTCAAGAAGCAGACTGCCAGAATTCCAGAAGCTCTTCAACTCGAAGCTTTCTGGTCACGACCCTGCCTAATCAAAGGAACCGGACCGTGGAACCCATGAGACGAGGGCCTCGAACACAAGAACCGAGGAAGCCCTGAGGGCACCTAGCAGTGCCTCCCGCAGCGCTTCTACAAGCACTTCTCGCTCCATCACTGCCATTGCACAGTCGGGGGAATCGAGGGCTTTGGGCTTTGGGTTTTGGGGTTGCGGCTTCGGTTTGAGAGTAAGGTTGGGAGAGGCTCGGATTGGCTTTAGCTTCTCTGCTTTTCGTGGGAGCATCGGCACCAGATTGCTTTGCTTTCATGAAGAGGACTCTAATCTCATGACTGAAAGAGCAGCCTTCTCTTCATGCAAAAGGACAGTCGGCACAGGCGGAAGAACCAGAAAACCCGCAAGAGTCGCGACACCAAAGAAGCCCAAACCCCTGAGTGCTGAAGCCTACACACCTTGAACCTTGCAGCCCTGAGACCTGCGGCCACCAAGTAGGGAACACATTGGGCCCGGCTTGCTAGCCGACTCTGAAACTTAGCTCAGCAACGGATTTGTTTGTCCTGGCTTGCTGAAGCCTCAACATGTCTGTCCAGACCGCTAAAAAGCGTCCGCCGCAGCGAACTTACATCGGAACGACATCCGAGCTGATAGCCCGAATGTCCTTGATCAGGTGACAAGCTCTCAGTCTGTCCCCAAGCAGGATCACAACTGTATAAATCGGGGCTTAGGGCATATCTCCTGTAGCGATGTGATGCGGGACAGATTCCAGAAATGCCCTAATCGCCAGTGGAAAACATCAATATCAAGCCCGCTCAAGGCTCAGGTCTCTTCACAGAAGTGGTATCGGCCATAGCCTTCCAGCCTTCCACGCTCAGAGCAGCATCTGACCTAAGCCGGAAGCAGCTTGTTTGTCAACTGCCTCCGCAGGACGCTACCTTCCAAGCAAACGCGCTCACAGAACAACCTTGCATGCTCACGTTGGTTTCGATGCTCGAGCTACCGAGATATCTCACCAGCAGGCGACAACCTGGAAGCCCCACACGGCAGCAACTTGTGACCACGGTGGGGTCCAGATTCTTTGCACCCGAAGGATTTTGGAAATCGAAACATGAACCAGCATGTCTGTAGCTGGTACCCTATGCATATGCATCTATGCATGTCAGGCGCCTGGCGATTGGGAGGGACCTACCCCCCTCCCTGCAGTTGCCCAGCGACCCTCGAGAAGCCCAGCCAAAGAGTTCAGTTCACAGAGTTGCAGAAGCTTTTGTCGTGCTGTCTGAGGTGACAACCGAACCCTTACGCAGACTGAATTGGTGCAGCAAGAGGGCCAGAAAAGGTGTAGCCTTCTGCTGCAAGGGTTCAAAACCGAAATCAAGCAGCTCCATTGCCATCATTCAATCAGACAAAACAGCTGAAATGACTAGAGCCAGCTAGAAAATCCTCTGTACAGACCTGGTAGGCGTTTGGTTCCAATGGCGGCAAAGGAAGTTTGCTGTGCAAAGCACACCTACAGCTCACTTTCTTTGACTTTGGCAGTGACAGCGCGGCGTTGCACCAGCCACGGCCGTGACTCCAGAGCAGCAGCACGCCTGCTCAGGTTCAAGAGACACGGGTTTAGGGTCGAAGCCTCTGTTCAGCTGCTGCTTGAAGCTCGAGTTGCGAATGGCTTAGTTTGCACGATTACAATACCTGGTCAACTCAACACGTTACAAGTATCGACACGGCGCGATAGACAAGACAACTTGAAGGACCAGATGAGGTCAGACGAGAGTGAAAGCGTAAGCGATTGTGATGTTACCTTGATACGACCAGATAAGGTCAGAGCAGGGAAAATGCGAAAGACATGATGATGTTGAGCATCCGATGCCGGAGACGTGGTAGGGTACAGCTAGCAATGCTTTATGTATGTTGGACTACATTCTGATCGGCAGTCCGGTACAAATAATGTGTATCGATATGTGAAGAAGCAGCAAAACATGAAAACAACATGCTCAGACAGACGCACGAGTGACAGAGGCAAGGAGGGAGAGAAAATGAGAGAAAAGGATACCGAAACATACATTCGCGGATAAGTCAATCAGTGTGCATGGATTTATGCAGACAATTAGATGGACTATTCAGTATACTACACGGCAAAAGACATGAAGGCATGAAAGGGTAGTTCAAGACTAAAAACATGGCACGAAGGCCCCCGACCTTGACTTGCGGAGGCGCGTTCGCTTTTCGACCGACACCTCCTGCAGACGTCTGACCACAAGTCCGTATGGGAGGGAAGAAAGTTGCTTTGGGAGGTCGTCTCTGTCAGAAGGTGCATAAAGCAGTCACCAAACTTCAACTTCTCGATTCTAGCAAGTTGGTTGCAAACTCCAGTCTCACCCTGCAGGATTTGCCAGACCATCAGCCGTGAAGGCCAAAACACATACTGCCACGGAAAAGGAAAACGACAAAAAAGAAAACACGCACCCACGCACACCTCGAACCACAAGACTCCAAACTTTAAGCCCGTACAGGCCTAACAGCTGGGCTTACCACGTGGAACTTCAAGTCAGCAGTGCTTACGAGCTTTAGCTTTTTTTGGCTGCATCTCCGAAAACTTGGGACCTTATGTTTGAGGCTTAGGGCTGGCGTGGGTCTTTTGGGAATTTCAGGCTTAGGGTCTTTTGGTTCCAGGGCAAGGGTGTAACTTTGAGCTTAGCAGCTAACTGGGGGCCCAAGGCTGATTCTGTGAAGTTAAAGTTGCAGAAATCGGGGTGTTGGAGCATTGTCGCCGATCCTGTTGCCGAGACTCGGTGTCTTGAAGACTGAACTCCTGAATCCAACCCTGGAGTTCCCCAAGCGACCTCAGAACCCCAAAAGCCGCAAACCTCAAAGGAAACCCTGCGCATCTTTAGCCCTCGAACCCTCACACGCTGGTCCTGAACAGTTCCCTCGATAAGGGATCCGGGAAGACGCCTGTGAATAAGTTCCGGCACATGGAGACAAGCTGTGGCAGGTGCTAGAATACTACTTGGACTTCAGGGATTCTCGCTCTGAAGTCCGGTAGGTTTCGGAGCGTAGAGCCTTAGTCAAGATAGGCTTTGACTCTTCGGTGCTCTCATTTTCTGCTTTGGAACTTCCAGCTACCGGAGACAAACAACGGCTCCAACACCAACACCCGAGAAGCCCTTAACAAGCTCCCGTGTGGCTTAGGCCTGCATGGCCGTGATGTAAACAGACATCCGACGCAGCAAGTGGTTTTTTCTGTAGAGTACACGGGTGCAGGGAAAACGCACTTCTCATGTAACCTACACCCTGTCAGCTGCAAACCTCAGCACAAAACGACCGTGGATCTGAACTCAACCGGCCTGCAAGCTCCCGAAACCAACGACTGCGGAAGTTCCGGACTTACGCAAAGTAACTCAGCTAGGCCAGGCTTGGGCTACCATTTCGCTGTTTCCACCCTAGAACCCCCACACTCTCAACGCGAAATCAAGTGAAGGCAAGGTGCAGACACTGGGAGTAGTGCTCGTTGCCCCAAACACAGGTCAGGCCCTCAACGCAGCATTCGGAGCCTGAGACGGAGCTGCACAAAGGGAGGGTTGGGGGCTTGGGGCCATGGGGGCCAGTCTTCGCAGCGAAGGGAAACTTCTCCTTCGAGAGGATGCTAGGACAAACTTGACACGAATTTGAGAAACAACCTCCGCTTTGAATAGAATCAAGCAAGATTTGGCCTCTCACAGCAGGCCTTGCTGCAACCCCAAAGATTTCTGCATGAATACAAGCTGCCAGTCCAGCCAGCACCGCCACACCTAGGAGGCAATTTGATCCTGGACAGGCTAACTGCCACCAGACCTTTCTATCAGCAGGGATTTGCAAAGCTTGTGCCGCAGCTTCTCACTTGGCAATCAACGTAGCCGAAAAACTCCTTCGAAACCAGTGCTGAAGTGGCAGACGAAATGATGCAGCGGAGGCACTGTTGCCAGATCTGTGCGCAGGTTTGCGTGCTGGATTCGTCCATGATGCACTGCGAGTACTTAGAGTCCTCCACAGCTCCGTCGACAAGACACAGCTGTTTAGCAAAGAAAAGATGCTGTCAGCACCCGCCGAGGATAACATCGCAACTCTTCGTCCCCGACGGCCTTGTACTCGCATCGAAGGCCGGACACGCAGCAGCTGCTGCCTGTGTACATATCCCCTCCACACCTGGCTCGAAAGAAAAAGAAGGGAACATCTTGCTGCAATGCACAATGGCCCAATGTCCTGGCCAAGCTCCGCAGTAATTGCGCGAGCTGCAGGGCTGGGACTGAATCTGAACTCTGGATATGTATGTATGTATGTGTGTTTGTTTGTTTTTGTATGTTTACATGTAACTTTGTAGGTACGTGTGTCTGTATGTGCTTCTGTATATAGGCATGCATGTACGTAGGTATGTCGGTATGTAGGTATATGTATAGCAAGTATATATAGGCAGAGAGAGAGAGAGAGCGACAGAGAGAGAGAGAGAGACAGACAGACAGACAGAAGTACAGACACAAACATAGATATGGATCTGGTAACGGAGACCTAGGCGCACCGCACTTGCTTGCGTGCTCACGGCTAGCCCAATTTACCAGATCGTGCGAGGACATGGGTAGGTGGGTGGGTAGCTGGTGGGTAGGTAAGTTTTCATGACAAATTCACTATATATACATATATAAATTTATATATATATATATATATATATGTGTGTATATATATATATATATATTTATTTATATATATATATATATATATATATATATTT
>BGNK01004326.1:31834-44634 GCA_003297005.1 Symbiodinium sp. clade A Y106
GTTATATATATTTATATATATTTATATATATTTATATATATTTATATATATTTATATATATTTATATATATTTATATATATAATTGTAGGTGCCCAATTCCTGCGAGGCCCTGGCTGGTCGTGAAGCTGACCACAGGAGGAGTGCACCGGATGAGTCGGAGAAGCCGTCGTCGTGACCGGCCCTGACACCGTGGGGCTTTGGGTTCAGCGTGCAGGGTTTCGTGGTTTAGGATGTCTGGTCATAATAGGAACAAGAAGGATGAGAAGAGGAAGTACTGCAATCACAACGACACTAAAACGGCACTTGAGATGGCAATGAGACTTCCTCATGGCGCTGTGAACATGATTTTGATGGTGGTGGTCGCAGCAGCAAGGCCAAAGATAGTGGTCGTGGTGGCGGCAGTGGCAGGGCAGCGGTAATGCTAGTAGTAGTAGTCGTCGTCGTCGCCGGCATCGTCGTCATCGTCGCAGTCGCAGCCGCAGTCGTAGTCGCAGTCAAAGTCGTAGTCGCAGTCGCAGACGCAGTCGCCGCCGTGGTCATAGTCGTAGTCGCAGCCGTAGTCGCAGTCGTCGTCGTCTCTGCTATCGTTGTACTAGCAGCAGCAGGCAGCAGCAGTAGTAGCAGGAGTACTACTACCAGAAAAAGTAGTAGTAGTCGTCGTCGTAGAAGTCGTAGTAATCGTAGTCGTCGTCGTCGTCGTTGTCGTCGCCGTCGTCGTCGTCATCGTTCTCAGTGGTGCTGGTGGCTGTGGGGCAGATTACGAACACAATCGTTAGCAGGACTGGCAGCAGCAGAAGCCCACACACTACGTTTAGCCGGCAAGCACCCGACCGCTGAAGTTGAGAGGCTTGAGACGGCGCCTCCCACGACGCGTAGGCAGACGTAGCCGTCCAAGCTGATGCTCGCTCCTGGCTGTGGGCGGCTTTCCGATAGCCCTTCAGCATTCGTGCAAAGGATAAATCAAGCGGCAGAGCCGTGGCCAAAATCAGAGAATGATTAATCACTGCAGAGATTAGGGCCCTGATACCAAGCCGTCTGACACAGAGTCCTAGTTTGAGCCGTGGCTCCGACGGGGTGCGTCCAGATCTCGCACCTCCTTCCGATGTTCTCAATTCCGTTACAGCCGGCGGTCGCAAGGCAGTGCGCCTTGCACTCATCCAAAGAGTCCACACCTCCACCTCACGAAGGGTTCTCAAAATCTCAAGCCTTACCTAAGTCCTAGGCACGGGGCCACCTTTTACGGGATGTAAGAGTAGGTTTGGAAGAGCGGGCTGAAGATGCCGAGGTACTCACAGTTGTGAAGTGGGAGGCATCATTGTCTCCGGCATGAGCTCCACGGCACGCACGGCCCTCGCCTCCATCCACAGGCTCAAAGCTATCCGACGAGGCACGCGTTGTTGAGGGCATGGTAGTGGTGGTCGTAGTGGTCGTCGTGGTCGGCATGGGAGTTGTTGTGGTGTACACTGGTGCGGTCGTTGTTGCGACTGTTGTGGTCGCGGGCACTGTTGTCGGAGCCATGGTCGAAGGCGTGTTTGCGAGCCACTTGCCGTTGCAGGTGCCTTCGCAATTGGCCTTGGACTCCCAGCAGTATCCACTCCCCTCACAGCCCTTGTTGGCATCCCAGTAGCAGCAGCCGTCTGTAGGCGAGGTGGTGGATGCGGCCATGGTTGTGGTCGCTGTCGCGGAGGGCGTGGTTGAAAAGACAGGTGTGCAACCAACAGGCAGGCCATCCCATGATGCGGCCTCTGAACACATTTCTTTCGAGGCCCCAAGAACAGGGCAGATCATGTTGTCGGATGTAGCTGCACCAGCACATGTGCCGGGATTGCTGGGATCCCATGCAGTGCACTCGCAGAAACCAAAGGTACCAACGTTCGCCGTCGGAGTGAACACGACAAGGTTGGGGTTCCCCGTCACGTCAGACCCGAAACTTTCTGCGGCGCTTAAGCAGCAAGCGTTCGAATTCCACGAATGGTAGATGTCCGTCTTGGACTGGTAGTACACCTGAAAGGCAGCTAGTGCAGCAACCCCTTGGACATTCTGCAAGCATCGGCAAAAGCCGTTGACGCCCGTGGAACACCCGAAACCTGCAGTAACAATCCAAACCGTGACAAGCCCAACTACAGTGCTAAAGGCTGTCTACATAGCAAGACTCTCATAGCCGACGAACACACGAACTCGGCTGTCCGAAAGCCGCGATCCTCAGACCCGACGACAAACGCTCCAAAGTCCAGAAAGTCCAACTTCAAATGCCAACTTGATCCAAGACCAAAAGACGGACCAAGCACTGCATGATGAATCGCTGTGGAGCCCTGTAGACTCCAAAACCTGGCACCCAAAGAAAGGGCCTTGGTCCCGCTAGGCACCGTAACGTCCCAGCAGATTCGGCCGTCCTTCTCCTTTCGTTCAAGCTTCGGGCCCGAGGCATTCTTTGGGATGTCATGGGTCTTGGGGCTAAACCTGAGCTCCTCCAACTGAGCTCCTCCAACAGCTCCGAATTGATAAGTTGAGACTTCCCTTCCGTGCTGAGTTTACTGCTCTCGCCGGAGTGAGCGGAGCGGCGAGGAAGTTCGACGATTCGGAGCGGAGGTGCTTTTAGGCCCGGCCCTGGACTCGGAAAGGCCCGCGGGTAAAGCCGGAAACCCTAAAACTCCAAACCAAGCATGGAAAGCTAAGAAACTAAAACCGGCGTCCTCCCGGGAGACACGCTCCACCGTCCGCCCTGCAGGCTCGGTCCAGATGCATTCGCTGCTCCTCGGGCTGTTCAAGGCTTCTGTGGAGCTCTGAAGTGGGCTTTCAAGTTGAGGGCTTAGGGTTGTTAATTATTCGGAGTAAGGGGCGGGCTAGGATGAAGGGTATGGGCATGCAAGCTACTCCACACGATCTGCGAGCCCCAGAGACCCGCCACAACATGCAGCCTCGTGACGCCGTGGTCGTGGTAGTCGTGCCTGCAAGCCGTGTCGTAGTTGCCACTCCACCGACAATGTTCGCGTCCGCGCAAGACACGAAGATCTCGTCGGTATACTTGCAAATCTGGGCCAAACTGAAAAAGAGACCCTGAAGCCTACGTCAACAGATCCTCAGCTCATAGTCACCCTACACCAGACCACACTGTACCACTACTACTACTCCTCCTCCTCATACTCCTCCTCCTGCTGCTGCTGCTACCCCGACTACTGCTCCGAATGCTGCCACTGACCCGAGTAGCAATTCTGGAATAGGAACAGCACACAGGCAATGGCAGCAGCCGGCCATAGCAGTGTTACTGGCAATGCTCGTGCTGATGTCGCTACCACTGCCACCACTAGTCAATAGCCATACTGACAAGTCAGAAGAAGTGATTAATCGTAATGCCAAGGCTCCCAAAGCCATCGCAGAGTTACCGGGCCCGAGGGCATGTCTGCGGGAAGGTCCACAGTTTGTGGGAACCATTGGCCGGACTTCCAATGGTCGTCCCTGAGTTCAGAACGTGGATGTGTTCATATGCCCTCCCTCTTCTTCACCGCGCGTCCTCCCCTGTCTCTGTTTCTCTCTCTTGGATGCTAGCTAGCTTGCTCCCGACCTAAGAGAGCCTCCCCCGTGAGCTAAACCCCCGCATGCGCAAGCCGTGTTCCTTGTGCGGCCTTGGGATCGGGTCGTTCCCGGCCGCATCCTAGCTCAGTGTGAAACTGTCCGAGGTTCCCCCAAGGAAGCAGTGCAACCCCAGCATCAACTGAAGAACATGTTGGCTGCCAAGTAACAGGTCGACATGAATTGTGTCCTTCTGGTTTTGGGCTCCCCCTGTCGGCTGTGTGGATATGAACATAT
This sequence comes from Symbiodinium sp. clade A Y106, assembly GCA_003297005.1. Taxonomy (NCBI): domain Eukaryota; class Dinophyceae; order Suessiales; family Symbiodiniaceae; genus Symbiodinium; species Symbiodinium sp. clade A. The sequence goes on from BGNK01004326.1 coordinate 35,643, forward strand.
ACACACACAAATAAATCACAAATATATGTGTTTCATATACATAATAAGTATGTAAATGCTCAAGAGTAACAAGCCTACCTGTATGTACGTATGTTTGTTTGTTTGTGATTGAAAGTGTCTTTCTGTGTATGGATATCTGTGTGCATGCATGCATGCATGCGTGTATGCATGTACGTATGCAAACACTTCTCATCCATAGACGACATGTGCACAGACGAACGTGGCTGAGCATGCACACACATACAGGCACGCACACACACACACACACAGAGACACAGCCATGTGTCCCCTGATCCATAGCCGCTTCCTTTTAAAGGGAGTGGATCATGGCGGTGGGGATATTTACAGATTGCGAAAACATCGCCAGGCTCGAATTTCCCCTGAAATTTGTAAAGCTGGAATTGCGCAAACATCGCCGGGCTCGAATTTCCCCAAAATTGCAAAAATCTCAGCAACTGGGGTCCCGCACTCCCCATACATGCCATGATTCTGAATCGGAGGTTGCCAAAACATCGCCAAGCTCGACTCTCCCCAAAGTTTGCAAGTCGAAAACATCGCCAGGCTCGAATTGAACCATCCATTCCAGTGGCCTTGCGGCTGTTCTTCTGCCCCGTCCTTCTCACCCCAATAAGAGTAAGATGCAGAACTTGAGAAAGCTCCTCAGCAACAAGGTCCTTCGTCGGCTGGCCCAGCTCAGTGCCCATTGCGGCTCCCAAGTGGCACAGGCCGGCCTTCAGCTTCTCACCTGGGTCACCTTGGGACAACGGGCGAGTCCAATCCAATGCCCTCTAAGGGTGAGGCATCGTTGGGGTGGCACGAGTGACCCACTTTGCCGCCTTGCCCGTATCGCATTGGACTGGCGCCAACCACGGCTCTCGTCGGCCCTGCGAGGTCATGTCGGCTTGCTCGGCAGCCATGCGGTCGGCCTCCAACATACTGCTTTCGACGCCCTCAGCGTATTTCTTCCGATAAGCGCCGAGCCGCTTGGACGACTTTGGTGTAGAGCTGGTGCCGTTCAGTAGGCCAAAAGAAACTCTCTGGCTTCCTCCTCAGCTGGCACTCGTGCATGCTTTGATGAGTGGGAGCCTTCAGCGAGGTAGAAGTCATGGTACAAGGCGCAGCGAGCCCCCATAACTGTCCCGCGGCAAACGCGACTCCTGAACAAGGAGGATGTCCAGCCGGTGCTCCCGAGCCATATGAAGAACCGAGCTCGCCTCCTGCCAAAGCCCTCACATTTAGCATCCCGACTCTCAGCACATGCTCCGCAGTCATCGCGATGGGGTGTCGGCACTACGACGCCCAAGTAGCCCAGGATGAGCTCGGCTGCAGAGCCCACCGGGTCCGGGTCCATGTTGGCCATCTCAAGCAGCCGCTCTTCCTGCGCGAAGCGTCGACGCTTGCCCGGGATACCACATTCATCCTCTTGAAAAGCACAGCGCTTGACCGCATGGACATGGCAGCGCACACAAAGGAACCGCAAGCGAAAGCTCGTGTCACCTCCCTATGGGCCGGCCATGCCACGGCCTTCAACTGATGCTTCTTGGCCCCGTTCTCATCAGCCAGCTTGTCCCTGTCCTGCTGGAGCTTAGCGGCTTAGCCTTCGATGATCTGCGCTGAGGCATTGTAAGGTGGCTCACCCCGATGTGCCACAGGCTTGGAGGAAAGGCACCAGAGACAAGCGCAACCACAAAAAGGATGCGGTCGCTCGCAAGGCTGCAGGGGTTACCGGCCACATGCTGCCGCGCAAAGCTGGCAGCTACGGAGCACACGACGTTGTGATGTACCGTATCCCCTTCCTGAATGCAGCGGGCAAGAAGCTGCGGAAGGCGTCTGTGGCTTACATCTGCAAGCGCTGCACAGCGTATAGCTGGTGTTAGTAGCTGTCCCTGCGATCCGGCTGTCATTCCTGTTGGCCGAGCCCGGGTCGGCTTCATTGAGAAGCTGCACCAATTGCTTGAAGATGAGCGGAACTCAACTCCGGGGTCAGAGCCGTGCTCCCGCGATGTAAAGCGCCTGCTGCTGTCCTCGCCCCGGTTGCCTGGTTCCAAGGACCACAGCACCTGTTGTTGGCCCTCATCAGGCCTGACCACGGGACATAACCACAAAACTTGGCATGCCACCTGGTGCGCCGCACATGCCCTTTAACAGAAACTGGGGCCTTGACCGGGTCAACGTGCTCAAGGTCCTGGCTCGTAACCTCATCGTCCAGCAGACGGCGAACGGGGGGCTCAGCAGCGCCACTACAATCCTCGCTCTGCTGCGACTCCCCTGCCCCACTGGCTGCAGCAACAACACTGGCCCGCTCAGCGATGGAAGGTTCCCTCACGACATTTCGTCCACCCCACATGGTGAAGAGAGTGACCTTGGTGGCCTCTATGCCCGCACCGCTGGGCGCCTTACCCGCCTTGGCTCGGCCTGGGATGCTTCCTTTGGTTCGGGTGGAAACGGCAAGGGCACCACAGCCAGGGTACGAGACCAGACCGTGATGGGTCGGGGGGTCTGCTGCTGCAAGTGGCACCAGCACAACGCTAAGATCAAAGACCCTCGCCGCAGCAGCCAACTCCAAGTGCCCCATGCAAGTACCTCCCGACGCCAGCCATCTCATCAAGGTAGGCGGTGCAGTTCGGGAGTGTGTCGAGCTGGTTCTTTGGTGTTTCGGCCAGCCCACCAGCTCGTGAACTCAGGGGCGATTGGTTGCATGCAGTCATGCCGCTCCGCTCGCAGAAACCTAGCATTGCTCTTTTTCTTATCCTTGAGCCACGTGAGCCCGTCACCTATGCAGTGACACAGGCAATTGCCACCCGTTTCCAGCTTGCTCAGGGACGGCTCGACGCTCCGTTTGCCAGTGGGGTTCTCGTTGCCGTTGGCTCCAGTCTCCATAGCAGCCTGCGACGCACCAACGGTGACGACAAACTACTCTCGCACAAAAGTCTGGCGGTCTGGGTTGGGCTGAAGCGGAGTCCGCTGCCCAAGCTGACGCCGCGCACCCTGTGTCTGCAAAATCCTCACCCCGATACATGGGGACCCCAGGCACTCGCCATGATCGAGTTTGGTCCTCCGGCTTCACCTCCGCTCTGTAGCCCAGCTGGCGGCGTCCAATGACCATGCCATCAGGAACACTACGTATCCAAATCGGATCGTGTGCTGTGTACATGACGATGCTGACATAAACAGAGAGTTGAAGAGGCATGCATTTAGATGGACCCGTGCAAATTGGAGACCCTATTTTGGCATTGGTAAATGATTCTTACATGAATTGGATTGATGAATGGCCTAAATATAACTAGTCTGCTACCTGACTATTGAAAACGAAGATAAGCAGAACACTTTAAAATGTCATACTTACATAGTAATCCAATTATGTAAACTGGTTAACCAAGTGAATGAAGCAATTAGCCAAAAGAACCGTTTACGCAGTGATGCCATTATCCGGTTTTGTTATCGAAAAGAAGGAACGAGGGTCTCTACTAAAACCACATGCGATGATTTTCTGCCTCTGTGTTTGGAAAAGAAACCTTGATGTCACATGATGTTTCACAGGTTCGCACAGATTCGCAGATTTGCAGATTCGTAGATTGCAGATTCGTAGATTCGCAGATTTTACAGACCCTATGATCTGGCATCTGTCCGATGCACGAATCGCGAATCTGCGTATCTGCGAACCGGCGAATCTGCGAATCTGCAAATCTGCGAATCTGCGAACCTGCGAATCTGCGAACCTGCGAATCTGTGAATTTGCGCTTCTACAAGTCTGAGGTGTGGGTTTTTTTGCAGGGGGGTACTATATACATATATATATATGTACGTATGTAAATGTATAACATGTAATGTACAAGTGTATGTACATGAATACATACATACATTTATATATATATATATATATAGGGTGCAAGGAATTTCGCGGAACTATGCGCAGAAGCTGCGCGGGGAATTTCAAGCACCAGCGCCCAAAATTAAAGAATCACCGTCGGTGTTTTCAAGAGGCTGGCCAAATCAAGAAACTAGGAAGGCATATTCAAAAACATTTGCCAAGCTCGCCCCACAGCATGGCCATGCATCTCTAGATGCCATCTAAATGCATACGGTCGCCTGTCCGCGGATGCAAAGCCAAGCCAAGCCAAACCATGCTGCCAACTCCCCCCGTCACGCTTACATACATCGGAAAGTCCGCATAAAAAAAAAAAATGCTGCCAAGCTCGCCCCACAGCTTCGCCATGCAGTTCTAGAAGCCATCTAAATGCATACGGTCACCTGTTTCTGTCCCCCTCAAACCCCACCCCCGCGGGCCAATTCCCCCCCGTACATCATCATGCATATGGCATGCAAAAAACGGGGTTCCTTATGTTTAAATCTTGCCGAAGGAATGTGTCTGGAAACTGCCGTTGAAGATTCTGAAAAAAAACGCAGTTTCCTGAGCATGTTTCCCTGAAAATCCGAGTTGCTGCCCGAAAAAGTTAGCACTCTATAGATATATATATATATATATATCATACACATTCTTCTGCTGTGGTATATGTCATCAGATATATGTAGACGGATCATGGCTTGTACCTTTTGTGACACATTTTTGAATGCACGCTATTTTGCACGAATGTAGGTCTGCATGTCTGTCTGTTTGTCTATCCGTCCGTCCATAAGTCCGTCCGTCCGCCTGTCTGTCTGTCTGCCTGCCTGTCTGTCTGTGTATGAATGAACGTATGTATGTATGTATGCATGCATGTATGTATGCATGTATGTCTGCATGTATGTCTGTCTGTGTGTGTGTATATATATATATATATGTATAGAAGCATGTTTATGTCGACATGTATCTATGTATGTGTACATGCAAAGACTGTAAACGTGTAGGCATATGCGTGCATATGTGAAATATGCATATGAACAGGTATACGTCAAATAGAGACAGAGTGCTTGTCTTTTTGGTAACTTTCGTTTGTATGATGTGTTGGACATATACTGATATATCAGGTTCTATAAACTCAGTCAGTCAGTCGTTCATACGCCCCTAGAAACTGCTGGTACCTAATGGATCCCATGATGTGACCGAAACCCTGAAACCCCAAACCGACTCCTTGCAGCCGCCCTGGCTGATTCGAGGCATCCCAGTACGCATGGACATCAGTCCAGTCGTTGATCTGCCGGGACCTGAAGCAGTCCTCCTCGGCCACAGGGCTGCTTAGGCTCTTCAGGCCGAAGTTCAGGGGTGAAGGGTTTGTTTAGCCGGCTCAGCTTTTGGGGTTTTTAGGGCTTGCGTACGTGAAGGGCGTGAGAACTTCGGTGTCCAAGTTGAGGCGACTGAGCCGAGGTCTGTCTGGGCTTCGGAGTGTGGGCAGTAGTCGAAGATGGCAAGTCCATTGTGATCAGCATCCAACCTGACATCGGCTTCTTGGGCCATGGCATCCACTTTCTGGAAACACCGACTTCCAGAGTAAGCTCACAGCACAACGTTTGCTTCCAGTTTGCCACCGGCCGTGTAGGAAGGCTCGGCCGGAGCCGTGGCAACTCGATAGTCTTAGTTGTCAAGAGCCACCGACTGCACTCGCTCGTCTTGCTCTGGGTTCTCGGGAGGCGGCGAAGCAGTCTAGGGTCTCTCCATCGCATGCAGTCAGGCGGCTGTTATAGTTGCTCGCAGGATACGGCGCATCACCTGCAGAAAGGCCGTTGTCAAGAAAGAGGCGGGCATCTCAAAGCTTGCTCGGCCTATTTGAGAGCCAAGGCAGGGTGAGGACGGCTCTGCATCTATGTTGACCACGCCGGACGGATTCGTGACCTCACGTGGAAACACTCTGGTGAGGACCCTGCACGCAAGCACATCTGTTGCGCTAGAACATGATGAGATCCCGTGTCCTAACAGTAAGCCAAGGAAGGCAAAGCTCTCCGGGAGCCTGGCCGGCTGGTGTTCGCCCACACACCAGGGGCAGTACTGCTGACCTCATGCATGCATCTATCCTTTCCTTAGGTCCTTTAAAGATTTTCTTATAGATTTTTAAGTCTGACTAAACGCTATGCAAGGAAGGTGCCTTGGGCTGACACAAATTCGCGAGACCATCTACACGTTCCGTAGCTCCCTCACCTGCCTTCGGTCTCGGACAAGGACTCCGAAAAGCATCGCTCTGTTGCCAGATAAACCCGACCCCATGGAGCATGCCCATGACTCCATCTGCCTCTCCTACCCACGCAGGCTTCAACACAAACGTCGAGCCGCTGAGCAGCTAAAGCCAAGCGCGCAGATGCCCATGGGACCATTACCATCAGCCATGAAATGGAAGACACGTCACCCGCGCGGTGGCTACAGGGCCCTCTGAGACCCCTGCCTGACACCAGGCGGGGCAGTGGCTTGGTCAGGGCACCATGGCCCAAGGCGCCCACGAAAAGAGAAAAGACCTTGGATATCGACTTTGGAATATAGGTTTTCAAAAGAAGCTTCTCAGCAGTTGACAGTTTTGGCTGCAGCTCGGTGGAGTTGAATTGTTCCGAACTTCGTTGACACCGGTAAACTGTCTGGGGCTTGTGGGAACCGCAGAACTCTGACCTCGGCTGTGGCCCACGCCAGCATGTGCTCGAGCTTCATCGCCTCAACGAAATGTCCAAAGCCTGCTTCAGAGAAAGGGACGTGACTGGATGTTTGATGCAGGGAGGCAGGTGTTCCCCGCCCGCCTTCCCGACGGGTGCGGGTCCGGATTGCACGATAAGTTGAGCTGAAAGCGGCTATGGAAAAGACACGGAGACTGAGCGAGAACTTCTTATCACTCGCTTCTCGAAAGCTTCTCTTGCGGGCATGAGGCCGAACACGCCATGCAGGTAGATGGCAGTAGGCAACCGGCTCTCCGTTACACCTGTACTGAGGACGTGACGCGTCAGCTGCTTTTCAGCATCAACAAACCGCCTGACAGGTGCAGCATGCACAGGGGCTGAAGTAGGCCAAGTAACTCGAGCTCGTTCTACGATTCGCTACAACAGATGAACACGATCTTGACGTGAGGTGGTGACCCGTAAACCGAGGTCGACGCCTAAGCCCAAAGTCCCTGAAAAACAACGAGAGCTTTGACAGGTGAATGCCGCGCTGATGATTTAGAGCATCCCGTGCCCTGAACTTCTAGGTTCGGAACTTGACAGCCTATGACGAGTGACAGATTCACGTCTTCAAGCAATGTTCAACGGCGCTCATGCCGAGACAGTTCACACCCGCATCACAACATGGAATGCCGTGCAGTGTGCGGCAACCTACTAACCAAAATACAATTGCTGCAGACGATACTTTAACGAGACTTGGCCCGTTTCGTTGAAGTCGCAGCTGTGGCAGGTGCAGCTGCTCAAAAAGGCAGCCAAATTGCACTGATCCAGGCTGGGCAGCATCTCCCTGAGACCTGCAAACGTGGAAGGTTGTAAGGCTGCCAGGCTCTCCATGATGCTGATCGCCTCGTCTGCTCGCTTCTTCACAATGCGCTGGACGTCTCTGTCGTCTTCCCCCATCTCAGTGCCGATGCTGGCACGGATCGATCTAACCTTCGTGGTCAAGTCACGCACTATGGCTGGGTCGGCATCCAAAGCTCTCAATGCGGCCGCCAGGTTAAACCCAGGTTCCAAACCTGGTTGCTTCTCCACACACAAGAAGCAGAAAGCCACACGCAACGACAACAAGAATAAAAAACGTTTTCTTCACACACAACAAGGAGAAAGCCACACGAAATCGCTTCAGGGGGGTTGAAAGCGATGAAAACAAAAACGCCTTGCTTCTCCACACACAAGAAGGAGAAAGCACGCAACAGACAACAAGAATAAAAAACGTCTTCTTCACACACAACAAGGAGAAAGCCACACGAAATCGCTTCAGGGGGTTTAACAGCGATGAAAACAAATTAAATATAAGTAAAACGCCTTTCTCTACACACAAGAAGGAGAAATTCAAGAGGCTTTAAGCGAATAAAAAATGATATGGCAACAGTCAAACGAAACTAAAAATAACAAAAATATACACACGATATTTTATGATTTTCCAACATAGAAAAATAAAAGGTCGAAGGTTTTCATTGCAAGCTAATCTGATCAACAATGAAACAGTTCTTTGAGAATCACTTGTCCAGAATGTAACTAAAGTGTAAATTGAAGTTCGCAAGTTCACATCCGTTTCAATCCAGGTTCAGAGCCCAGTTTAAATCCGGTTCAAACCCAGGTGCGCAGGTGAACTCGATTGAGAACCCAGATTCGGAACCACGTTAAACCCAGATTCGAAACCCAGGTTTTCAACCCAGGTTCGGAACCCATGTTTAAACCTAGGTTCAGAACCCAGGTTTAAACCCAGGTTCCAACCCAGGTTCAAACCAAGATAAATCTAACGTTCAACTCAAACCCAGAGTGGAATCGGTGGAGAGCTGGATGTCACTCGGACTCCAGAAACCAAACACATCCGGAACACAAGCTTTCGAAACTCCATTTAACCTGGATTCGAAGCCTCCCAGTTCTTCATGATTGAACCTTCTTCAGCCGTCACTTCTTAGAACTTCTGTGCGTCAGCCAAACAAACATGGTGACAGCATTAGTACTGTTGTTGTATGGAAACAAGTGTCGAAGCCAGTTTGGTGAGCAACTTACCGGCTATCTTCGAAGGCGGGGTTGAAAACATTTCTCTCTTGACAGTACCTGCAGATATGTCTAGGCACAAGTCCGAACGTCGACGACCGCACAGACTCGAGACCCACAGGACACAGTGCCTGTGACAGGAAAAGTGTGTGAAAAGCAGAGCTCGCGCAGCGGTCTCTTTTCTTGAGCCAAAGCGAAGTCGCTTCAGGTCTCAACGGCAGGCTGCGTACAACAAACACTATGGACTAATTCCATTCTACAACACTGCTAAACAGTGGAGAACTCTGCAAAAGATTGCACTGACAGGTGTGGACCCTTCAAACACGGAGTTCAGCTTCCTTAGCTCCCTTGCGTCACAGAGGCAGTCTCAAAAGGCCTCTAAGCAATCTTCCGAGCTCATCACGACTCCCAT